>VMDR010027081.1:0-13739 GCA_007922815.1 Macrotus californicus
TATAAAGCTGGCGAATGCCTTTTAAACTATTTAACATTAGCCAGGCCAAAACTGGGAAAAGGAATCTCCACTTGATGTTGAATAAGGTTTGTATATTTTTAGGTACTGAGAACCAGGACAAATTTGACTAAGGATGAATTTACCTTTAAAGATAAGGAGTTAGGTGGGGAGGACTAGAAGAAAACTAAAGAAACTATTAATCAATTACAATGTTTAGTATTTGTATACCAAAATATAAAACCTCGCTTAAAATTCAGTTCAGTATAAAGAGAAAGTATGACAATTATCTTTCCAACCTTTATATCTTGACAATAGGGAAAATTAAAAATTTGTAGGGAGACCAGAATTTAGTAAATTATGACATCATAGCAATGTTTCCCAAATAACGTTCAGTCAGTCAGGTTTTAACATGGATGAATCTGACCTGACTTGGAAGTGGATGCCTTCTAGAACTTTGCTGAGTTAAAAATGTATTTATTTAATGCCCTTTTAACCGTTTTTCTCAAACTCTCTTTTCAGTGAGCCCTTGACTGCAACAACTGCCATCTGTCAAGCTTGTTGTCAAAGGATTACTATACCTGCTAGGAGGAACTAACCTGGAAAATCTAGATGGTAGCCTCAGTTCACATTTGAAAATCAGAATTTAGCTCCCTCTAACTACATTTCTTAGGACCAACCACTAGACAGGAATAGGTATGTTCTTCAAACTGGTTTTCCACATTATCTTTTCCCAATCAATCTTCTAGATAAAAACAAGCTCTTTCCATTTATATAATTTGGCATCTATATTCTATACCGTAAATACCTGAAAAGAAGGAATGCTGTTAAATCAAGTTGCCTTTGAAGTAATTTCAGCATAGGCTAAGATTGGGTAGATAAAAAATAACCAGTTTTCTTCACACTCAAAACTGAGAACCTATTTATATCAAAATTGAGACACAAAGGTGTGGGAGTACAGACGCAAAGGTAAGGAGGGTGTGGTTTCAAAAGCCCAGAATAATAATACCACCTTATCTTGAAACTTCTAAAATTGATGTTAGTTCAATAAACATTGTTGGAGTGCCTAGTATGGATCAGGTACTTACGCTAGGAGTTATAGATACAAAGTTTAAATGAGGAATATTCTTTCCTTAACAGAGCTATTAAAATTTAAAAAACCCCATTTTTCTGAGATTTCCTATTTTAATGATAAAAATAGTCTTAAGCAAGTAAACTTATAAATGATATACTCCTATGCTTTTAAAACAAAGTGATCAGATTTGCAGATGTACTTTCCAAAGCACGATATATATTTTCGTTGCCATGAACATCTTTTTTTGTCTCTGTCCCACTTAAGGAAAAAAAATGAACAGGACCTCAAAAATTTCTTAAAATTTTACATTTTAACCAAAGTTACAGACTGAGCTGAACTAATGTGACATTCATAGAAAATTCTTTTTTATTTTTTATCATTTGCTTTTATGTTATCTTTAGTTATTTGTCCTAATGTCTCCTGCCTTTATTAGAGTTTTATTGTAGTATTTTAAAACTTTTATAGCTATCTCTGAATTTCATTCAGCTTAAAATTCTCAGCAAGGATCTCCTCTATTAACAGTTGTCAAAGCACTGGGTTCGATTTAAACTAACATGATCATTTTTCATAATAGAAATAAACAAGATTCTAAGTAACACATTGTTCTTTCTCTTTGAAGCCCTTAGATATAAAATTGCTGATATCTGAATTTATGTCTGGTGGGTTTTTTGTTGTTTGTATACCTTTGACCACAGAGTCTATTACTGTGTTTACTGAGCTAAATATCTACAAGGACAAATAGCAAAGCTTCCTATTTATTCTAACTAAATCAATCAGGCTATTCACACATTTACTGAACACTTGCCAAAAGCTTGTTTTGGGGTATCAATACAAGGCAATCTTATAATAAAGGTTTATTGTGTGTGTGTGTGTGTGTGTGTGTATTTTATTTTTAAAAAAGCCAAGGTTCTCAAATTCACTGTGTTACTTTGCAACTCTTGCTTCACTTTCCTTCAACATTGTGTAGGTGGAGGAAAGAAACCAAGACATTCAGAACAAAATGTGAAGTCAAGGGAAATTTTTAGACAGCAATAAATTGTGAAAATGACTTAAACTTACTGTCAGAACAATCTTTTATAGAGAAAGATAAATGTAAGCACTTTAATATACCCTTGACATTCAATTAAAAAATACTAGGCTCAGAATACCATAAATTCAGATCTTATTTGTCCAAACTAATTTGTACTGTTTTTCATATAAATAATACATCAATAAAATGCAATTAAAATAGGTTTTATTTAACTGCTATTCTTAATACTTTTATGATTATGAAAATGTTCTTCAGTAAATATTTAGACTATTTATAAATTTTCCAAGACCGCTCATTTAAAGTCACATTGTATTTTGGAAGGTTCATTTTAAGTGAACCATCTTATGCCCTGGCTGGTGTGGCTCAGTGGATTGAGTGCCAGCCTGTGAACCAAAGGGTCGCTGGTTCGATTCCTAGTCAGGGCACATGCCTGGTCCCCAGTAGGAAGCACATACATGAGAAGCAACGACACATTGATGTTTCTCTCCCTCTCTTTCTCCTTTCCTTCCTCTCTATATAAAAGTAAATAAATAAAATCTAAAAAAAAGACATTTAAGAGAAAAATACTAAAATTTGCTGAAGACTACAGAATGTTAAAGTCTTACAGGAATAGACATACTGACTCATATATATAAATATAACAAAAATATAAGGAACAATCGAAATGATTATATCAGACTAAAATGTTAAGTATCATTTTCTACCTCATTTCGTATTTTTGGCGTTAGCAAGAGTAACCCCACAAAAGGTATCTTATTTTCCTTTTCAGTAAAAATTGACCTTTATTTTCAGAAAGCAATATATAAAGCCTTTGTTAGTGTGCCTCATCACCCCTTACTCCTACTCCATCTCTCCCAAGACCCTGAGTACCTAGAACAGAACTTTAGATTTCACGGTTCTTTATTAATTTCTTGGTCCAGAAGCCCAGTTTAAGGTATTAAACAAAGTGTTAACCTAGAAAGACATGTTAAGCCACAAAAACACTGCCTTATATCACAGAACTATCAACCAATTTGATTACTAGAATAGAAAAATGAATATTATGGTATTTGTTAAAGTAGCACCAAATTTTATACCGATATATTCTCAAAGCTCTTCAGAAATGAAAAGTCGTAGCAATTCCCATTTATATATTGCTTTAAAACAGTAGTTTGGAAGCGAATTCATACAAATTTCAAATCAGCACTAAACACTAAAAATAGCAACAACAACAACAATCAAAACTGGTCTTTCCCAGGTAAGTGCTAACACGTAAAATGGGAAAGGAAAACACTATCAGGTGTTAAGGACATCTACTTTTTCCTGCCCAACAAACATTCACTTTTCCTTGGTATAATGGCATCTTCATTTCCCTTTTGGAAATAGTGTATATGTATCTGGTAGAGCTCACTATGCCCTCAAACTTGATGGCTGGGCATATGGCTCAATCCCAGTCAGAGCTTCCCATTCTCCTCCCTAGAAGGGGAGTGTGCCAATCTAAGTCACAGACACAGTGAGACTTTTGCTGGGGCTTCTAGGAAAACAAGGGTTACTCTTTCCAGATACACATGACACTGTGAGGATTTAGGGGCTGAAGAGACTGAAGTTATCTTTTGCTCATGTAGAGCTGAAGAATAAAGCCAACACAGAGGAAGCAGTGCTACTGAAACATACAGAAATCGAGTCTTGGTGACACTGTTTGAGCCTTGGGTGGAGCCATTCTTGAAGCTACACCTAACCTGGACCAGTTTAGACAAACCATTAGCTCTTTCCCCCACTTAAGCCAGTCTGAGTGGAGTTCTACTGTCATGTAGAGTCTTAACTGATGGAAACACTATTTTAACTGTGTTTGTTTCCACAAGAGTAAATGCACTAGGTCACAGACTTTAGTTTCAAAAAACAAGGTAAAAACAGACTCTTCCTATACAGATGATTCTGGTTTCTCAAACTCCACTCTTCTTCAAGAGCTCCTTCCTGCTACATTCAAAGGCTACAAGACTTGACACCGTCTGCCTTTACACTGTCAATACCAATTTTCTTTTTGTCACAAATGAGTAAGAATAAAAAATCAACAATGAGAAAAGATATAATAAGGTGGGGAGGGGGGTGGTGGCAAATCAACTACAGAAGCTATAAATAGTAACCAGATGTGTTTTTTACTAAAGGCCTAAATGAGAGTCAGAGACTAAAGCTTATGAAATTAAGCAGATTCAAATACATATAGACTCAGACACCAAAACACCAAAACTAAAGTTTCTATTAAAAAAGCAGATAATAAAATTAAAATTCAAAGGGAAACTCCTTGGGAAATTGAAACATCTTAGAATTTAAAAAATGGACAAATCACTGTGTAATTTCTAAAGAGATAATAGTTAAACATATCAAAAATTACTTAGTTTAGGCACGCTATATGAATATGACATGCTACCGAGCCCCCAAGTCATCCTGAAAATGTTTAGTAAAAGAAGACTTAAAAGAATACATACATAAATCACAACTAAAGACTCTTAAGAGTAATATAAAGGTATGCAATACTTCCACTTTCTGGAGATTCTGGTGACATAACTGCTAAGAAAGGGAGAAAAACAAACAGTGCACATAGAATAAAACAGAATTAGGATGTGATTATATCCTTGTGCCTCTCGGATCAGACTGAAGTGAGCTTTTACCTACGTATTTTAGATCTTCTACATTTTAAACACCAGGTGTAAGGGCTGGAATGAATTACAATACTCTTATGATCACAATGAAACCATTAATATGGAGTCTGTGTGCAAGAGGATGAGATAATTTATTAGTTGAAATAAAGTAAAACAGAGTGGTTGAGGGAGTTCTGGAGTCAGACTGTCTATGTTTATCTCCTAGCATTTCATAGCTGTGATGTCATTTGATAGCTGTGAGACTTGGACCAACTTCACCAAGGTTCCTTATTTGTAAACCTAAGATAGTAAGTAGTAACATTAACAGGTATGCAGTGCTTATCATAAATAGTGCCAGGCATTTTACAAAGATCTTTACAATTAATTCTTTAACTCTTAATAATGTTCTTAGGAGATAAACATCATCTCCATTTTATAGATGAAGAAACTGAGGCCCAGATTATTAAATTATCTGAGGTCACACATCTAATAAATTTTAGGGCTGGCATCTGGGATAGGAATCTGATTAGTCTTTATTAAGACTATACTTCTAACCATTATAGGCTATTAGTTTTCACTAATATAACATTACCTCCCTCAAGGGTTGTTATGAAAATTAATCAAAGTACCTAGCGCATAATAGTAGCTCAATAAAGGTCTATTGTTACAGTACTTCTGACAATTTCTATTTACTTGAATATTTATATATTATCAATTATTTAGAAATGATTTTTTTAGTATGAAAACAATTTCCTACTAAACAGAACTCTGGGGGAAAGGGGACAATGCTTGAAATAATTTTTATGAAGGGTAATAAATCATTCTTCAAAAACTTCTGTAGTCTGGTACTTTTGAGGTTCCCATGAGTTTGACCTTGAACATGGGAATCTGAGTTACCTTTGAAACATCCACAGGAAAAGTTAGAAATATTTACACAGTGTGGGGCAAAAGTAGGTTTACAGTTGTTCCTATAGAAAATATACAATAATTAATAAATAATAACACAAGAATAAACTCTGTTTCATGTACTCACAACTGTAAACCTACTTTTGCCCCACTTTGTATATACAGGAAATATAAACCTGGAAATTTTCAGCTTACAGGAGAAATTACCTAGGGAAAGCATATAGAGAAGAGAAGAGAGACTAAGACTAAGCCTTGAGGAATTCAAAAATTTAGTTATCTGAAAGAGCAAAGCAGTAACTCCTAAAATAAAAAAGTAACAGCATCGAGGTATTGGCGTATGGTGTATGCTACCCTGGAAGTGAAGAATGTTTCAAAAAGTAGAAAACAATGTGGTCAACAACATCAAATGCTGCTGAGAGGTCAGGTAAGATGAGTACTGAAAGTGTCAATGTATTTCACAACATGGAGATAATCAGTGATATCCACAGCTATTTCAAAGAAATAACTGGATTTTATTATTTTATTTTGAGCATACTTATCTTTTTAGCAAGAAAAGCAAGCAAGCATTTGAGATATGGAGATAATTATACTGGCTCTCCCTTCCTACTATCTCCAGCTCCCATAATGTGCATCCGCCAAGGGCATTATTGGCGAGGTGTTCCATCATAATGAAGCTGTGGTCTAACGGCATTTTCCTGATTGCAAGTTAAGCATTGTATTGGCACTAGGAAGACAATGAAAAACAATATTCGGTTTCTGTCCTTAGGAAATGTATGTAAGAAATTTACTGTCAATGTAATATGATAAAAGTAGTGTCTGGACCCAATGGATCCAAAGAACACTCATCCCAGTTTAGAGGGTAGAGTCAGGTCAGATTTCTTATGGACAAACAACATCCACCCATTCATTTCCTGAGCAGTTCCTATGTACCCTGTATGCTAGATTCTGGGAACACAAAACCAGGAAGCTTTGATATCTGTACCCACATAGCTCATGGTTTAGTGGAATGTAAACATATGTTAAAAGAGAAATTCGAATATTGTACAATGTGGTAAGTACTGTAACAGAGTAACCAAATGACAGTAAAAAGGCCTGAGACCCTAATCTAAACCTGGAGTAGTTGGAGAAGACTCTATAGAAGAATAATATTCACAACAGGCTTTGAAGGATGAAGAGGCATTTATTCCAGAATAACATATGCACAGGCTGAAAACTGTTGAGAACAGTAATAATTTCATTATGGCTTAAGCACAGTAATGAAGGGAAGCTGAGGAAGAAGCTAGAAAGGTAAGTTAGGGTCAAAAGTCCAACTATTTAAGGACCTTATTAGCCAAGAGAGAATTTGGAACAGATCTTATATGACATGGGGAACCAGAGAGGAGATGGACATAACTACATTTGTTTTTTTCATATTCTCAAACTTGACAGATTAAACTTATGATTCCACCCCTTGTTCCAACCTGCCCTACCCCTAATCTTTCTGCTTTAGTAAAAGGCACCACTGTTAACCCAGTAATTGCTCATACTAGAAACCTCGAAGTTCTTAATACTGCCTTCACATTCTCCATATCCTTCCATCACTATGTCCTGAGCATTTCACTTTTAAAACACACTCAACTCCCCCACCTCAGGACCTTTGCTCCTGCTGTGCCCTCAGCCTGGAACATTAACTCGCTCTTTGCTTAGCTGTCTCCTCCTCATTCTTGAGATAGTAGCTTAACTATTCAAATGTTAAGAACTGCTTTCTCTGACCACCCAATATAATCCTGTTATTCTTTCTCATAGCATCTTGGTCTGATTTACTTGTTTTCAGTAACTATCTCCATCCTTAGTGAGTGATTTTCATTAGGAAGGAACTGTCTCATTTTGTTCTCTCATTGTATACTCAATGCCTACACAGTGCCTTCTACGTAGCAGGCATTCAAGAAATGCTGGTTTTAAAAAAGGATTTTTAGGAAAATAACTTTGAAAGCAGTATGGAGGGTGTGTGAGGAGGAGGGGAACAAGCGAGAGAAGAATATGAGAAACCGAGGAGGCTAATCAGAGCAAGATCAGATAAAAACTGCCCAGGTAGAAGATTATGAAGAGCTTATCTTACCGAAGATGGTAAAAGTGAGGATAGAGAAAAGCAGTACAGTCCTACCTCGGCACTCGTTAGCTTCAGAACTCATCAAACCCTATACCTGTGGCATTTTGACAGGAGAACAATGTCTCAACTCTTGGCGCTTGCTCGAAACTTGTTGCACTTGCTAGAACTTGTCTGAGTCACGACACAACCCTGCAAGAGAAAATGCTTCATCGTTCAGCCCTTGTAGGTTTTGGCACTTGTCACAAGTTCTGGAAAGAATTAACAATGAGTAAGTACTAAGGTACCACTGTGTTTGAAAAACCAATAGGTTCCTGATTTGGGCATGTAATGTAGACAGTGAAACATTAACTTCCTTCAGGATCAAAGAAGGCAGAACAGATAAGGAAAGAAAAATAAAGAGGTTTTTTTTTTTTTTTACCATAGTTAAGTTTGAAGAATTTTAGTTAGTATGTCTAGCAGGCAGTTGGAATTTTAAATGTGAAACACAGGAGTGAGGTCCTGGGTTGTGGACAGATGTTTCCCTCTCTTCTTTCTCCTCTACCAAACCAAATCAGGATGACAATAATAATAATAAAAATCATTTCCAATTTTTGAGCACCTACTTTATGCTTGACACTGTGCTAAGGGTTTTCTATATTATGTCTTTTCCTTTCAAGAACCCTACTAGGAAGCTATTCAAAGTTTTGAGAGGTTAAGTAAACTGAGTCAACTGCCCAAGGGGACAGAGCTGCTAATCAGTGGGGGAGGGATCTGAATCCAAAGCCTCTTTCTATAATACTACCCTACTTCTAACTTGAATGACCACCCATGAAGTTGGTTCTGGCAAGGGAAAAACAACAAAACTACAGGAGCTATCAGACTGAGAGAATACAGAATGAGTCTAGGGAAAAAGGCTACCAAAAGAACAAGTTCAATGAAACTTGGAAGAGCTGGAGAAGACGAGGAGTTATGATTTAAACACTCTAAGCAAGGAGGAGCCTCATACCGTAATGTATTTTTATAAAGTGTGGTTCATGGCACACAGCAGTAGCACATCTGGGAGCTTGTTAAAAATGTAGAATCTCAAGGCCCACCCAGACTTACTGAGTCAGAATATGCATCTTAACATGACCCCCAGGTAATTTACACAATACATTAATGTTTGAGAAGCACTGGTCTGATACCACTTCATAGATAAAGACACTAACCAGGTTGAAAACAGAATCTCTCAGTCTAGCATTTGTTCTGCTTCACTATGTGCCCCCAAACAGACATAACACATCACTCTGAACTTCACTAACCTGAGCTTTTTGCCTTAGAAACATTTAGGAGTTGACATAAATTTAAATCAAGTTTTCCCTGACCATTTTGACTTGTTTTCACTTCATGTGAAATTTTACAGGCCCCCATGAATTTTCTCCAATCATTTGTTTTTAACATCATAACATGTCTTAGTCCATTCAGGCCAATGTAACAGGATACCATATACTGGATGGCTAATGAACAGAAACTTATTTCTCACAGTTCTGGAGACTGGGAAGTCCAAGATCAAGGCACTGGGAGACTCCTATCAGGTGAAGTCCTGCTTTCTGGTTCACTGATGGCTATCTTTTTGCTGTGTCCCAACAATAGGATCAAAGGATCTCTCTGGGGTCTTTTATAAACTCATTAATCAGTGCCCTCATGACCTCATCACCTCCCAAAGGCTCTATTCCTCCAAATATCATCATATTGGGGATTAGGTTTCAACATACGAATTTCAGGAGAACACAAATATTCAGTCTATAATAATACATGAAATGTAAACAAGCTATCTCTGACTACAAAGCATTCTTCAATTCACACAGTAAGTTTCAACCCGTAATGACCAATTGCAAGAGACAGTAAAGACTCGAACAAGAGAGACACTTGCTATAGGCAAATCATTGAAAGTCATGAAATCACAGAGCTGGCAGAGACTTTATAAGGTTGAGATGACAGATAAATTTAATCTAAAATGCTGACCATTATAGCTCCTGACCATGCTGGGCCAAAAAAGAGTATGGAGCTGGTTTGGGATCAGCTATGAGCTGTATCTGCCATGAGTTGATCCCAAAGAGGGCTATCATGAAGTTGCTGACCTTGTAAAAATAAGGAAATTAAGATCCAGAAAGCTTAAGTGAAATATATGAGGCACGTATTAAATAAATAGACCAGAACTCTAGGTCTCTTGACTTCTGGAATAGTGGGTTTTGTCCTAAATCATACACACTACTTGTCTCAGATATACGAGGTCTGTCCAGAAAAAGTCCAGCCATTGTTAATATAACAAGAACAGTTTGTACAACATTGACGTAACCTGGCAGCCAAGGAGAGAGGACTGGAATGCACATGTGTGAACAATGACAACTTCACTGTACTGGTCAGTGGGGGCGGTAGACACCACTGAGTGAGCATGTGTACAGTGTGACCATCACATTCAAAATGAGCGAGTAGAGCAATGAATCTGCATCAAATTTTGCCTTAAGCTTGAACATTCCTCTGCTGAAACTATTCAGATGATTCAGAAGACCACAGCTAAGGGCAACTGGTGACTGACAGCTTCATCACAACAATGTGACCAATCGTTCATCACATTTCGTGTAGTTTTTTGGCGAAACAGCAAATCACTGAGGTGACTCAGCCCCCCTAAAGCCCAGACTTGGCACTCTGCGACTTATGGTTTTTCCCAAACTAAAATCACCTTTGAAAGGGAAGAGATTTCAGACCATAAATGAAATTCAGGAAAATATGGTAGGGTAGCTGATGGCAATTGGGGTGCCATGGTGCCTACTTTGAAAGGGATGGTGGCATCGCTTTCCTGTGTACAATGTTTCTTGTATCTTCTTCAATAAATGTCTCTAATTTTCGTGGTACATGGCTGGATAGCTTCTAGACAGACTTTGTATTTGTTCAATAAAAAAAAAAGAATTATGTAATTCGTTTCATGTAATAGATAATAAAAAATCAAACCAATTAAAATTTAACTGGGAATAAACAAGTCCTCAGAATTTACAAGTCCTCTAATAAAGACTTACATGTACTTGTAAGTACATTAAAAAATTTAAATAATGCCCACAACCTATAGGTTATATTTCTGTGATCAATGATATCTGACTCAAATTGTTTTCTGACAATTTTACTTCATGGTGAGTTTTTCCATGTGACAATTCTTTAGAGTTTAGCCATGATGACTCAGGGCACCTAGATGCTATGAAGGAGCTTTCAATTTAAGAAGTGGGAGAAGAATGAGGGGGCACACTGAATCATTAACAGCCTACTCAGTTCTAAAACCTAGCAAATCCTTTATGGAAGCCATTTTAAAGAGCTTCAGGAGGCAAATTCTAGCTAAAGCCTTAAAAGACTGGTCTATGAGAGATGAAATACACGCAAATAAATTGGCATGCCATTTCTAAAAGAGATACAACAAAGAAGCTTTAGCAAATTGTGATTTTTGTTGTTGTTTAGTATCAATGATGAATTGAAAAAAAGTCTGGTATTACTGAAGTCACAAACCTCTTCTATGTTAAATAGTTTTAAGAACACAATTCACTGATCCTTTGGTGAATTGACAGAATTAGTCCAGAGACTGAATCACCCCATTTTAAATGAAAGTTACAGTAAAAGCAGTAAGTAAATTTTTAAAGCTTTCAATTACATGAAGTCTGTCTATAGCACTGTGGTTTCTAATTAGAAGCAGTCAGTACTTTAAAAAAGACACACATTTAACACATTTGCTCACAAATGATAACGTTAACTAGTTTTGTAATTTGGATTTTGTAATGTTATCATTTAACTAATTTGGTCTTTTGGAAATTCCAATAAATGCAGTCCATTTAATCTGGTGTAAACCCTGAGGAACAATGAAGTACTGTGGATAGTACCTGCTGAGAACCAGGAATACAACACTAAGGTTTTGAAGAACATAGCCACTTCCAACTGTTTTCACTTATTGTTAAAAAATAAAATTAAACTTAGTTGTGCTTTCTAAAACTTAAGCCAACTATATTGAACACTACAATGATCATCTACCAACTAGCAAAAAATCAGGTCCTTGTAATTCATTCCATGGAAGGAAGGAGAAGTTATAAACTTCACCACATTACCTTTTGTCCTTTCCTCTAGATTGTCAAAAAGAACAACAGAAGTCCAGGCACAGCTTTTCCCCAAGCCCATTTATAATTAAGCTAATATTGCAGTGACGGTGAAGACCCTCTCTATTTGAAACTTTTGGAAAACACAACATATATCAAGAGCTGAAAATAGCATTCGAAATTCCATGATGCTGTTAATTCCACTATCAAATTTTGCCAATTTAGGTATAGGTTCTGGATAGATGTAGGATTAACTCACGAGGACTTCAAATCAGTAAGTTTATTACTGTTTCTAACATTATTCAGTTCAAAAAGTACTGCATCCTATAGGTCACACAGTCATCTGGCTGGATGGAACGCACCATCTCTCTACCAGAGCACACACCAATAACTAGGGCAAGAAAAGATAAAAAGAAGCTACATGGGCCCTGGCTGGGTGGTTCTTTTGGTTAGAGCATTGTGCCCATATGCCAAGGTTGCTGGTTCAATCTCCGGTGAGGTCACATACAAGCAGCAACCAATGAATGCATAAATAAGTTAGAACAACAAATCGATCTCTCTCTCTCCCCCCGCTCCCTCTCTCTAAAAATAATTATTTTTTTTAAGAGAACGAAGAAGCTATGTAGGTAAGACACAAGTAGGAAAAGTTCCCTTTACAGGTGACTTCTTTAGGGCTCTTAATTCATTCCAAGCCTAATTTATAAGGATACAAAATGGCAGGCAAATGTAGAAAACAATGTAGAAGCACAATGGGCACTACTAAACTGGCAAAGGAAGATAAAGCTAGTGGCAGTGACGAAGAGATGAACATGAGAGAGACGAAGTGAGACGGGCAGGGAAGTAGAATACAAGTATCTTGCAATGCATAAGCTGAAAAGAAGAACGTGAAACTTTATGCTGCAAAAATCTATGGAGCTTAAGTAATAAACTGAATTTTTAAATAATTTTTAATTATTGTTAATCATCATCAATTCCAAAATTAAGTATAGGCTTTACAGTGGTTGTAATATTTAAGTCAACATGAAATACAAGATGCCCCTTTTGCAACTTTTTTTCTTGAAGCTGTATTATTATTACAATTCTTTACTTAATTTATACATTTGCATCATAGCTTATTAGGTCATGAACACTTTTAGATCCAAGTTACAAGAACTATCCGTGGTCTTGTTTACTATTTTATGAGAGGCAATTTTTTCTTTCCTTGCTTCTGTTGCTCTTCCCCTCCCCTACCCTAAATTATTTATTCCACAAAAATGGAAATGAAACCAGATTCATAATCCTACCACCAAATTAACAGACTGAAAACTATTTCTAAAATGAGCCACACTTCACTATGGTCACCATTATAGAATTTCAAAGTCCTTCATGAAAAACTGCTGCCATTTTTATTTTACAGATGCATACTTTGCAGAGTTAATGGAAAGCCCAGGAATTAAACATGGGCTCTGTGTTCCATGCTAATAGTTTAGTGTTTAAAGCATATTAAATAATCCAGCCTAACAGTGCAATCCTAATGCGTATCAAGCAAGGGTCTGGATCCACTGATCGCTCTCTCTCAAAGGGTGGGCAAAAGTAGGTTCACAGTCCTGAGTACAAGAAACATAATTTATTCTTGCATTATTATTTATTAATTATTATATTATTTTCCACATGAAAGACTGTAAACCCACTTATGCCCACCGCTATACATACACACTAAAGGGACAACAACTCTGAGTGAATTAAAGAAATAGATTCCTAACAACTTTCTGAAAAATATTTAAAGAAAGGAGCTTTGGCAAAGCGTTCCGTATACAGTTTATACACCTAATATTCTTGATGGCCACTTTATGCAATTTATTATATAATAAAATTTCACAAATTCTACTTCATTCCATTAAATTCTACAAATCACTGGTTAAAAATACAAAAGAAAACATTGTTCCTCCCATTA
>VMDR010027082.1:0-13734 GCA_007922815.1 Macrotus californicus
AAGTTACTGACTACAAGTTGTTAGTTCCTTCAACTACAGTTTTCATCTTTCTTTAGCTTAACTCAAGTATTGCCATCATTTACCAATTTCCTTTTTGTTTTTTATCCTGAGAAATTTTCAATTTTATATTTTCAGAAACTATTTGAGCTGATATCTAGATAACAAAGTGGTAAACTCCTGTTGTACTTTCATCTAGATGCGTATATCTGAAATGTTGCTGGTAATAATAAATAATACAGAAGAGAAAATATCCCTATATAAGATGTGTTTTGTGATAGATTTCCTTGCATAGTAAAAAAAAATAAAGGGTTTATGAACATCTAGCCCCATTCTGGAACAACTGATTGGACCTAAGGTCATTACTGTGTGCCTACTCTGAGGCTTTGGTAATTCGTACATTTGTCACTGGTTAAACCTCCATTATAGGTAATGTTTGTTATCTATACTCATTCTACCTTTTAAGGATTTCTCTCTTATTATGAAATCATAATTCATCTACTAGAAAACTTCATCATTTTGTGTTGCAGATTGGTCAAAGCCCCATTTCCATCCTTGTTCCAAATAGTTGAAAAATCAGAAAACTCACTGTGGGATGGGACATTGGCAAGACTTTTAGGAATTTCACCTCTCCTTTGAGATGCCAGGTTGTTCTATGTTCAACATTTTGCTGCAAACAGACATCAAGCTGACAAATTGCTGCGGACTGATCTGCCAGGAAACAGAAGGCATCGGCTAGAGCCGTAGGGGCAGTCTACTCCCTGTGAAGGTGGTGCAGCACTTCCCACAACTTTAAAAACAATGCACACACCAATTTCCATCTGTGCCCCCAAACATCATTTGTGTAATGAAAATAAGTGACATCATGCAAAAAAAATTGTGAAGCAAAGTAATCTTCTTACAAGTAGGGTTTGTTTGTCTTGAAATGAGAATTCAAAATATCCTTATAATTTTGAACAATGGACCGATCTAATCAAAGCAACTGAATAAAGATAAATGCTGGAAAACAGGACTAAAAACCATTCTAGCACAGGGCGAGGAAGAGGTGTGTTATTAGCAGTAATGTGGGTTAAAAAACAAGACGGCAGGGCTTGAGCCAGTGGTTACTTCAGCATGAGTCAACAGCAACCAAACCTTACCCTGACTGGAGACATGTGGTGTGACCCCACCAAGGAAATTCTTAGGGCTTGAATGTCCCTTATTAAAAGTGAGAGAGATCAACTCTAGTGTATGCAGAAGAAATTAAGCAGGATGAAAATCTGACCTCAAACTATATGAGAAAAAAATCTCAAGTAAACAAGTAATCTGGTAAAGAAGTTCCAATGGGAACATGAATAATATCTTCCCATACATGCTGTGAAGGCTGAAAGAGATACTGATATTGACCCCGTGTAAGGAAGAACTCAATATTGAGAACAGCCTGGTGATGGAAATGTTGCCTGAGGAGCACCGGCGCAGCCAGGGCGGTGGGCAATCACTTGCCAAGGTTTTTGCAGGAATCAACAGGGACTTGGGAATTCTGTGATTCCTTTACTTTAACACAAGTACTTAAAAGCAGCCAAATGTGAGAGCACACTTGATATATTAATTTCATTAAGTCACTCTAATCAATGGAAATTCTCAATTGATCACTGCATGGCATGGCATGGACCGAAAGCTAACGGTGAAGACAGAGTATTCTCGCTACTCCAGATCACACTCCCTCCATCTAGGCATTCTGGCCATTCTGAACTTGAAGTGTGAGTTCAGAGCCTTTGCACTTGCTGTTCCCTCTGGCCAGAATGCTCTTTCCCGAGATATGCATCCATATGGTTCACTCCCTCACCTCACTCAGGACCCCGCTCAAGGCACCTTCACTGAACATTCTATATAAAAGCTCTCTCCTTCATTACTCTTTATCTCTTACCTTGCTTAATTGTTTTCTTCACATGTACCATTACCTGACCTAATATATCAATATATATTTTTATTTGATATTTCCCTTTCCGTTAGAACACAAATCCATGAAAGCAGTAACCACATGTGCTTCACTCACTGCTGTTATCCCAACATGAAGAACAATACCCAGCACATGATGGACATGCAATAAATATTTGTGGAATGAATGAATTAAAGAATGGCCTTGAACAAGACACATAATCCCACTTGCGTTGCAATCTGGAAGATGAGGAAGTTGGACTAGAACATTTCTACTATCTCTTCATGCTCTAACATTCTATAATTCTTTAGCTTCCTAAGCTAGTATTCTTAATCATCATATTAGAAAGAGAAAAGAAAATGTTTCTTAAGGAACAATGTGCTTCTGAGAGACCAAAAGTTCTAAGTAAGTCTAGCATTATCATCACAAGAATTTAAAGTGCTGCTTACAGGAAAAAAAAAAAATCTGTTCCCATTTAGTCTTTTAAATATACCCCTCAAAAGATATGAGATACCTGGACACCAACCTTTTTTCTGGGAAAGAAACAGAATTTTTCCATTGCTTTGGTGGCAACTCTTTGACCCCCAATTCTACAATCAAAAACCATCTTTTTAAATAAAATTTTTTCAATTATATTTGACATATAATATATGAAAAACAGTATGAAGTTTCTTCAAAAAATTGAAAACAGAACAGCCATATGACCCAACAATCCCACTTTTGTGTGTATTTATCTGAAGAAATCCAAAGAACTACGTTGAAAAGACACATGCAACCCTATGTTCATTGGAGCACTACTTACAACAGCCAAGATATGGAATCATAAGCTGTCTTTATTTTGGAGACTGATGAGATTCTAGAGTTTGGAGTGTGTGTTAGTCCATGCAGGCTGCATTAACAAAGATGCCACAGACTGGGCTGCTCATAAACAACAGAAATTTAGTTTGCGCAGCTCTGGAGTCTGAAGTCCAAGATTAAGGTGCTAGCAGATCTGGTGTCTGGTGAAAGTCTGCCTCCTGGTTCATAGGTGGCCATCTCCTCATTGGGACCTCACATGAAGGAAGGGGCAAGGGAGTTCTCTGGGGTCTCTTTAAGAAGATCATTAATCTCGTTTACCTCTGGAACCTACTATTTATCTCCTAAAGGCCCACCTCTTAATACTGCAACCCTAGAGGATCAGATTTCAACATGAATTTGGTGGGAGAGGGGGAGGCAGACGTACATTCAGTCTCTATAAGGTAAGGGAAGAAACAATTTATTCATTTAATGTCAAAAAATAATTCAGGACTTGGCTAATCAAAGTACGTGATGATGCACATCCTTACATCTGCAGACAGCCAGTCCAAAAGTGGATTCTAAAAATTGTGGACCAACCAGATTGCCCTCAGCCTGCAAAACCTGCTTTGCATTCAGTCGCCATTGTTGCCATTTTGCCCACAATTACCATATTACCTTCTTTCCCTAACATATTGAATAACTTTAAGCATTTGCCTTCCACAAATGTTTATGGGTACACCCATCACTATTTCAGAGATGACAAAACGGAGGATCAGCAAGAAAAAAACCTTGACCAAAAGTATTTTCTGTCTTGTACAAAATTGTATCTCTAGGGCCTAGAACATGGTAGGCACTCAGTAAATATTCAGTGAGTAGATGAAGTTAGGATTCAAACCCAGGTATATTTGGGTTCAAAGCCAGTTCTTTTTCTTCTCTGCCCTGTGGCCTCCCAGTACTCACATAGCCAGGAAGGTCAGAGGCAACTGAAGTGAGGCAGAATACACCAGTCTTCTGATGGATCCTTACCCGCCTACCTCTGCGCTTCATTTCTGGTTAGCAAGTGTCTATCTTCTTAGAATGGTGAATAGTGGAGCACAGTTAAAACATAAACCAAAAACTGCAGGACAAATGTTCAGGATTCTAGTTTCAAACTGTGCCTCTGACTCTTACAAGGTACCACCTGCGCCCTCGGAACCTCTGCTTTATGAATCTATATGATGGAGTTACTGGTCTCTTACTCAGAGGGTCACTGAGGGGACATACTCACCTAGCACTTGGTAGGCCTTCAGATTTTGTGTTCATTATAAGGACCAATGACTGACAGTGACCAGAGGGGAGGAGGAGGGGGATAACAGGGAAAAGAAGGGAAAGGGTGAAGTCAAGGAACATGTGTGAAGGACCCATGGACAAAGACAATGGCAGAGAGGATTGAAAGTGGGAGGTGGGGGTGGGTAGGGCAGGGGAAAGTGATGGGGGGGAAATGGGGACAACTGTAACTGAACAATAAAACAAAGACCAGCGAAAAGACCATGTTGTCTACAGGTCTCATAGTCGATTTGCTGCGCCAGCTTGTTCATGAATGACACCACTAGGGGACACTGAACTGGCAGGAAACTTAGACCTGGACTGAAGGAGACTAAGGTACCAGCATCTGAGCTAGTGACTTCTCCCTGCTGGATGAACTGCTGAACTGCAGTTGTCCTGAGGCTCTCATCTGGGGGAGCCCTGGAGAGAACAGACGTCCTCCGAGGATTACTAAGCAGTGAGAAAAGAATTCTGTTTCAGTGCTGTGGTTAGGTGGTTAGGTGGCAGCATTAGTATTTACAAGTGGCTCGTCATCCTTGCAACTGCCACAGACGGATGACACTCTCCTCCTGAATTTTCTAATGATACCGGGTTCTAGGCTTTAACCACAACAATCAGAAATCTCTCTCAGAGTTTTCACTAATCTGACATGAAAATGCCTGGCAGCCTCATTGCATAACGTTGGCAGGAAAATAAAAGTAAGTTTTATTTGTCTTGCTCATGTAAAAGATATTTATGTACACAAATATCATATAAGTCATATAAAGGCTTGTCCCCTGTTCTTTTCCTGACCTTTGTACAAAGGAAGGTGAAATCTCTTAGAAATACAGGCCAGACATGACCAGAAAAGGAAGTCAGAAATGAGTACTTGAGGTCACCCACAGTACGTGTCCTTGACAAAAGACAGAAGTTTATTCACTCTCCCTCCAACTGAATACTACTAGAATTTTCTGTTTTATATTGCAAAATCTTTAACAGCACAGATGGGATTCTACAATCTAGTACTTAATTCAATAAAGGTCCCATTTCCGAAGGCTGGTCCTGATTAGCATTAGTGTGACCATATAATTTATTACACAAACTGAGACGTTTCTGAGAGGGAAAGGGGGTGTTAATAATAATTATGACAGACAACAGGCATAAACTGATGAGTGTGTGACCACTTTGTGCTCGTGTTTAAAAACTACCCAACTAAAACATTTAACCTGAAAAACACACTCCTTAGAAAATTCCTTTACATAAAAATTATTTGTGTTTATTCTATATAAACAAGACTACCTTGGTTCCCAGGGCAGGCTGGTATCTGCCTCTCGGAAATAGGTGGAGTCAGTCTGTCTGTCTGTCTCTCTCTCTCCTTCCCTCCCTTCCACCCTCCCCTTCCTCTGGGATAGTCCTAAGAGTTCTTTGTTTAAGCAGGATCTCTAGGGTGGCTACATTTCTTTCAGAAGGCTTCCCCCTCCCACCCCTCCCTTCCCCCCAGGCAAACTACACAACTGTACTTATCTTCTGTCTGTAACTGCTTTAAAATTCTTCTGTGTTAGTCATTTAAAAAAAAAACAAAACAGTTTTTATTAGTTTCCTATTCTAAACAACACTTATAACCTATTTTTGGAAGAATGAAAATGACATACCAACTAGACTATTTGTCCCCTAAAACGGAAAAGGTTGCCTTTGCTTATTTAGTATGAATACAGAAATAGAGACGGAGATAGTCCGTTGAGTAGGTAGACCTGCTGGAGACAGGCGCAGACGCCCCTGGTTAGAGATGTATGTGAAGTCACGTAAGAGCTCCCCACCCGCTGGGTCATTTCCTGTGAACAGTATAGTCCGTATATGCACTGGAATGTGCCACTGAAAGGAAAGGGCACTGGGAGCGCACTTGAACCTTACGTGCTGACATCCTAGTGACTGCAGGAGGAAGTGGAAAGGAAGCAATGGGCGAACAGGGGCAGATAAGACCAACCACAGGCCGTGCTGCATTCTCTCTGCCTCCAGGGCACACAGCACACAGACACTGGGATATTTGTTATAAAAAATTGTCTTCACTCTTCCACTGCCTCCCTGATCACTTCAGGTAGGGGGTGATGTCGATATATAATAGAAAAATAAAAAATAAAGACAAATGTTTCCTGTACTTAAAAAAAAAGTGTTTTAAGGTTTTCTAAGCTATGTCTTCTTTCTTTTGAGTTAGGCACATTTCCACTTTTGTTCTCACTTGCCCATTTGTTCAAGATAGGTTACAACACAGCAACGTTAAAAAAAAAGTCCTCCAGGGTCACTAGCTCAGAGATAAACAGGGCTTCCGCTGGGCAGGGTAGCTGTGCTGTGAGCAGCCTGCAGCCAGCGTTCAGGAGTCCAGCAGTCTGCAAGGCCTTTTACAAACAGCCCTGGATTCCTCTTTCACTGCCAACCCCACAAATATATTTATTGCATGATTTCATCAGTTGTTCAAATAACAAGTTGTATATATTATTGTTTTAAAAAAAACACCTAACAATCAGGTGGGTCAAAACAGCAGTCGAACTTGCACGCACACGTGGTCTCCGAGCTTCCCTCTTCGACCGCGTTCGGCTCGTCCGAAGTACAAAATGTTCGGCGAGCAGGACAGGTCATCCTTTCTCTGGGGACTCCGGACACTGGACTTCTGTGTGTGAGCACAGCTCCCAAACACTTACTTAGAACACTCAGCCCACAGTTCAACCCTGTTAGCTAATTTGGGCTCCGTGAATACACCACACATGGCCCCCCTTATTTTCTGGTAAAAACAAAGTTAAACAAAAAATAAAAGATTTGCAAATGTTTTCCTCATAATAAAAAAGGTGTTACCCATAAAAGCCTCTTGTTTAGAGGCACAGAGGTGGTCAAAAGTAAGAAAAAGAAAACCTTGCTGAGCACTAAAATATAATTTTGCATCCAAAATTATAGCAGGTTGGATGCCAGGGCATTATAATTATAAATTAGCTGATTTCTCCTGGGTCCTGCTGGGCATAAAGAACATTTGGCCGTGTTTATGTCAATTTACCTGAAGTCATTACTCAGGAAGCAGGCTTATATTCCTCACTTAGCATGTTCTTTTTAAGGCAATGGGGGTGGCTCACTAAAAGAGCCTTTTGTGAAGTAATGAAACTTTTGCTCGTGGAGTGAATTTTACCCTACTAATTGCTAAATTCCTTTTTCAGTGTATAGAATTTCCTCAAAGTGAAGCACCCTCATTCAGTGATTTGATACAAAGGATGCACCACGTTAAATTTGCGGTAATATCTAATAAGTCCGGGAAGGAAGTAAAAATCCCTGACCAAATCTTTTCCTCCTCCTGAGGTGGGAGGCCTACCTTCCCTCTCCGGTAGTACGCTAACCCTGACCTGCCAGCACCCTCCCATCTTGCAGTGGTCCTGTCCAGAAGAGGGGCTAAGCATGCGGTTAGGCTCGCTTTATCCCATCAAATTAACTATGGCATTTAAAGTTAATGTAATTCTTTTTATCATTCTTAACATATCAAATAAAAAAATCCTGAAACTGTATGCAGTGTCTTTATGTCTCGTTGAAGACTTGTATGGAAAAGTCCATTTGATTGGGGGTAGTTTCCCTGCCTGTGGATCAGCCTAACACCGCCACCTGCAACTGGAGTATGAGGCACATTGGAAGGGCAAAGAGGGTGGAAGGTCATTCTGATCTAAAGTTGATGGAATAACCCGGACCCCCACCCGCTCTACCCACTGATCAGCTATAGTGCTTTCCTTTAATGACTCTGAAAGACTTATTTGATTGCAATTTGCCAGTTTCCTGTTTATTCCTGTTCATTAGTGTAAATAACAGCTAATGGCCCTAATGGTGTCTCTGGCTATAATGAGATATTGAGCATAAATGGGCATCATATAACAGGGCTGCCTGTCTGCAGCAGGACAGAGTTTCTGCATATGGGTCATAATATAGATGGCACTTCATGGCAGTTGTGCCTCAAAACTGGGTTCTCCCCTGCCCCCAAAACCCCAGCACCTCCTAGAAAAGTCTTTCTGCCCCTATCCAGTATTGCACAGGGGGGCCCACAAAAATATTGGAATTTATTTATAAAAGACGTGTATTTATTTACATGTTTAAACTTCAGTCACCTTCAAAGTACTCTCCATTTGATGCAATACTCCTACGGAGACACGTTTTTCCACTGCTCAAAACAGTTTTTTAACTCATCGATTTTGATGCCTTTTAGTGCTTCTGCCTTTTATTGTTTCACCTTTTCCAGGGCAAAATGCTTCCCTTTGAGGAATTCTTTTCATCCAGGGGAAACAAAAAAAAGTCACCTGGGGCAAGACTGAGTGAACAGGGAGGGTAGAGTCTGGAGCTCATGCCGTTTTTGGTTAAAAACAGCGGAACACTCGGTGAGCTGTGGGCAGGTGTGCTTGTAAATCACCCATCATGAAATGGGGAAATGCATTGAAAGACTCTTCAAAAAAATTCACTAAAGCCAAATGCAGCTTCTCACAACAACACCAGCTAACACACTGATACAGATGGGTTCCTAGAATACTCACCAAGCAGGGGAGCCTGTACTACAAGGGGCCCGCCATCCAGAAGATAATTTTGTTTTTGGGGGGTATGGGGCCTGGTATACCTCTCTCCTCAACAAAACAATTCAAATATAACAACTTTCCAAATTTGTTGGTAAAGCCCTGTGTCTGCTTCTGACAAAAAGAAATATGTGAGCACTTCTGATTGTCTCCAGGATAGAATTTCTGTTTGAACCTTGGGCAATATATGCAATGGCTCCTACGGCACAGGCTTTCCCAAGGGAGAGCGCACCCTGGTTCTGATGAAAAGATCAGCTTTCCCTTACGAGAACTGGGAGAGCTGTAAAAACAATCCCTTTCTCCGGAGCCAATACCCTTCACGTAAGCATATTATTATTGTAGTAACCTATTTCATTAAAAAAGCATTTGATCAAAATTAAGTTAGAGTGTCTGATACGCTGGAGCCTTCACTGCTTGACTTCATTCCTCACGAGTCCAAGTTTGACCCAAAGTTCTAGGAGATTAATTTAAGATATCTGAATGAAAACACACTTCCTTGCTGATTTTGTCAACTTTTACAACCACACTGACCTGGAACTACTCTCCACAGTGTAAGGATCCTTACACTGTGGAGAATTTAAGGATTAAAAGAATTTTTAATGTTTATTCATTCCTACAGAGAAACTGAGGCCAAGAGATGTTAAGCAACTTGCCACAAGGTCACAACCAAACACTACCAAGAACCATCTCCTGCCTCCCGGCCCAGGACTCCTCACATTGTACCACGTTATACTCTAGGTCAGCATCCAATTAGTGAGCTGTGGCAATATGCACCCGCCCGTTCTTTTCACAAATATTCTAACATTCAACAAACTTATGTAAAGCGTATCTAATAACCAACTAGCATTCAGGGAGCTATCATCTTGCAAAAAATTAGTATTTAGTAAATGAAACCACCTAGTTTTCTGACATATATCCCTTCAATCAAAGCTTTAAATCTAGAAGAAATTCAAGCACAAAGCCGGAAAAATTAATTAGCAGGCGGGCCCCATTAAACACGTCTGGCCTCAAGGCTATTGTTCCAAGGGGTGGATGAGAGAGCAACCAATCAGGACTGTCTGTTCAGGGGTGGAAAAATCAGGCAAGAATGGGGCAGAGGTGAGATATGCAGAGCCAGCCAGAGACCCAGCCCTGTGCTCAGAGTCACTGCCCAGCATGGGGTGGGCTAAAAACCTCAAAATAGCTCTGCCAAAAGTTAGCAACAAATATGATAGATAATGCCTGAGAACATTGTTGTCTTCAAATTACTAGAAATTTCTGAACAATGTACCCTTTCAATTCCTACCCTCAGGCATTATATAATCCATGGTTATATAACCACTCCGTGACACTTCAGTGGCCTTTTTATATTTCACCAATACCTATTTTTCCCATTTTCCAAGGTGAATTAAGAAAGCATCTTAAGGCCCATGACTCAAACATTGAAAGTCATTTTGTGACTGAAGATACAACCCAAGCTAACTTCTACCACCTTGATCCCAGCTACAAAAAAACTCATACACCTAGAGGCACACACACACACACATTCCCCAAAATATGTGAAATCTTACATACAACAAAACACAAATTGGGTCCTGGCTGGTGTAGCTCAGTGGATTGAGCATGGGCCTGTGAGCCAAAGAGTCGCTGGTTCGATTCCCAGTCAGGGCACATGCCTGGGTTGTGGGCCAGGTCTCCAGCTGGGGGCATGCGAGAGGCACCCCCTGCATTGAAGTTTCTCTCCCTCTCTTTCTCCTTCCATCCCCCTCTGTCTAAAAATAAATAAATAAAAATCTTTAAAAAAGAAAAAGAAAAAACACAAATTGGGAAAAACTGGGGGAGGCAATTTGTGTTCATCCAGTGCAGAACGCAATTGCACTGGTCGGTCAGACCAATCACGAGGTTTACAGAGCACCAAACAGGGCCAGCACATCGCCGTGAGAGCCGCCTTCTTCAGGGCACCTGAACTCTCTCTTTTAACACAGATCTACCAACTGAGCATCAAATCTAAATACCATACTCATGTCTCTAATTAGAGGGGGGAAAGCCAATTATTGTTTCTATCTGTTGCCTGACACCAGTCTGGACAAAAACCACCACGAAATCAATACAAACTATCACTAATGAAAGCAAATTAGAAGCTGAGAGTGATGCACCAAAGAAATATGTTAGGTACAGTCTGGAGTTGCTTTGCTCACCGCCGCCCCACGTGTTCTACTGATGTTTAATAGCCCTCACTTGAAGAGTCAGGTGCCTGCTGTGATTCCACAGAACATACACCATATTTCTAATAATAACTGTGGCCTAAAAATATGATATTTCCTATGTGTTTGGCACTATGCTAATGAATTTACATATACCATCTCACTGAAGATTTTCCCCAGCCCTGAGAGATAGTTATCTCCATTTTACAGATGAGAAAGCTGAGGCATTGAAGTAAAGTAAAGGCAAGGTTGAGTGAGTCCAGAACTGCAGCCCTTGAATTTCACTCTACCCTGCCCTTCACTGCCAGTTACACGAATTCACAACTTTTTGCTTCTGTATCCATCTACCTCCCATTGCTCTGTGAGTTTCCTGGGAGTAGAACTGTATTTTAATAATCTTTGCTTATGAAACACAGTGGCGGGGGTCCAATAAAGCATACCTCTGTTTTCTCCCACCTGAGTTCTAAACCAAATGAAAGGCAAGGCAAAAGAGTGAGGCCGCTGTAGATAAAAATATCAGCTTCGTGACTGAGAAAGAGGTGGCTCAGTGTCTAGGAATCATGGACTTCCTTATGCCAAACCCCAGAGTTAGCCATATTGACCCTCCCAGCCATGGCCAGTGCTGGGACAATCACAGCACTAAATGCAATGTTTGGGGGAGCAGATCAGAATGCATAGAGAGAGAGAGAGGGGAAGGGCAGATCCACACCTGGCTGACCAGCCCCTGATCAATCTCAGTATTGTCAAATGGAGAGTACCAGAACAGTGACTCATGGAAGTCCTCTCAAGGAGGACTAGGAAGCCCAGGCCAAGCAGGTTCCAACTGCCTTCTCTAGCCTCAGTACCTGTAACTCAGTGTTCTTGAATTAGTTAGGCTGGAGGGTTGTAGTAATAATATAGGATCGTTTTACAATAAGCCATGCAAGAAAGCAGAAAGCCCAAATCCAGAGCCGATTCAGAGAGAGAATACAGGTTTCTTCATTTCTATCATCAAGAGTATAGTCTGCTGGTTTGCAGAAGGCTGCCCCTCTTTTGAGCTCAGGTTTTCATTGAGGACTGAGTTGTGCTGAGCGGGAGCGAGGATACCCTAGCATGTCTTCTGTGTCCTGAAGAGTGAGGTACACACATAAGTCCCTCCTAGCTTTGGAAAGGGGGCATCACAGAGAAGAGACGTCCTCGTGAGAACCAGACTACACTGCTGGCCAAAGTAGCTGGCCAGGATGAGGGCACGCATGTGACACTCCGTGCTGAGTTGGCACTAGCGTAGCCCAGTCTCAGAGAAGGAGAGGAGCAGCAGCGCTGAACAAGAGCAGAGGGTTACAATGGCTACCAGGCCTGTTTCCCTCTCCCATCAAAAGACATCAAATCATGCCCAGGTTCTTCCACAGCAGCGAGATGTTTATAGAATCTCAGCATCTGCTTGCTATCATCCCACCCACCCTTTTCCCTAATCACTTCATTAAATTCAGATGTGTCAATATTTATACTTTGGAAAGGGGGTGAAAACAGAACCTGTAAGTCAGCCAGCCAAAATAAAACAGCACAGCCGTGCACAGAATTTGAGCCTTCTTGGACAGGCAGTCTATACTCAAAGATAATAATCTTTTACTGAAATTGTCTAAATTGGCTCTCCTGGCTTTAAATATATTAAATTTTGACCTTCCAAACTGCTCTGGCTCCATTGACCCAAGAATTATGCTCTGCTGGCAAAGAAAAAGTGGGGGATGGACACAATCTCAAGAATGAAGAGCTGGCACCCTTTCACCAGGAACCCAAGTATCATGGCCCAACCTAGCCTGTACCCCTGGATTTTTTTGTTCAGAGATCTAGTTGGAAGGACCAGACAAAACTGTTTTATCAATTGGTTATTTACTTCCATGGATGTTACTTTGGAGATTTTATCCTGTTCAAATCATACTGAAGCTAACCATGGAATCAGAATCAAACTAGACGCTAACAAAAGCCCCTTCCCCTGCACACTAACCATCCTAATGCAGGCTGAGCCTGTGCTCCCCAGCTTGGTGGTAAAGAAGTTCTGTAAACAGCTTTATCCCTGTCTATTCTGATTTGCTCTGCACAGATAAAATCTGCGGCCAAGAATCAGAGATTTCACTGGGAGCTCTCGCTCTATCCCACATAACCCAGTGAGGATCAGTAAAGGCCGGACCAAGGATGATTCAGTAAAATCCATTATCTATTGGACAGACATCAGAATAGGTCCAAATGAGAGAAACATTTGTTTAGAGGGAACACGGGTTATCAAATGTTATCTCTGGACCTAAGCTATTCAAACAAAAAGATAAAATCTTGAAATAATGGTTAAATTGATGTAATCTACTGTGAAAGGTTCCCACCCTGTCTGTGATACCATCCAAGGCCACGTCAAATCAGGCGTGATGGGAATGCCAGGGGTATGACGCTGTCACCGCCTGATCCTGTCTAGACAAACATCACCTCCTCAAAAAGCATTCGGGCCGACGCCAGCTGTCCAGCAGAGATGGTCCCTCGAATCACAGGGACAATGCTGGCGCTGCTGCTCTGCTCACCTTTTAGCAAGATAATACATGTCACAAGTTTGGGTGAGCCCCTCGTGAAATTTAATTTCACATGCCAGTTAAATTCAGGTCAAGACAGGTAATGATGGCATTCTGATATGGCTTAAGAAAAAGAGAGAGATTACATTATTTCCCTGGAAGAAACTTCAGGACCCAGATATTATGATTTTGATGTTTTAAAGAAAGAATTGCTTTAAGGTCAAGTGCTAGTTAATGAAAGAACAACTTTAGTGGTAAAAAATAATTTAACATTTTCACTTCACCAAATTGTCCATATTGGCTTTTTCCTGCCCACAGACTAAAGTGCTTTTCGGAGTTACACAATCATCAGAATCACTTAGTTGTCAAAATAGTCTCGCATCTGTTATCCAGATTAACTAGTGATGTTGACAAACTCTAGTTTGTGATCCTTTAAATTAGTGACCTATGAAGTG
>VMDR010027084.1:0-13738 GCA_007922815.1 Macrotus californicus
TGTTCGTCACATAGAAAGTATAATATAGATATTTGCATTAAAGTGGAACAAGAACTTGAGCAAGATCAAACTGAAGGAAGAATCCTTTTTGATTTTTATCTTTCCCGTATTTATACAGTTGGCTCGTTACCCTAATTTTGGCAGCAATGGTTTTTTAGCAGCATGCCTTTATCAAGTCTTCCCAAAACACTCAGATTAATTTTCATATGAAAAATAAATTTTTTCTTCCTTCTGCATATAGTTCATTAGCAAACATAAACAATGAGCTCTTGAGTATAAAGCTCTACTTATGGGAGAAATAGATTACTAGCCAAGATTTCAAGGTGCTGTGGGAATCAGTCAGTGTTTTTACCAAAGCGCTGGAAAGGATCAATTAATTTGGTTGAATGATTACATGGAAGTTGGTTAATAAGGTGTCCGCTACAAATGCAACAAGACCACATTTTCTTTCATTTTTTTAAAGTTAGCAGTGACTGGACCATGGCAAAGTCTAAATGGGCACTGTGAGATGCCCCAGTGCACAAACTAGTCTTAAAAGTTTTAGCACTTTCAAAATAGGGATAAAGTTTTCCTTGGCAATGAGAATTTCTTTAAGCACTTTACAACCTGAGTACAATACCTATCTAATAAATTAAGTAAAGTGTATCTTCATATGTAATGCAGGAGGTCAAATTTAAACAATGGGTTGGAATGGTAGTAGATAGGCTTCAAATGAGAATTAGCACTGTATTATGTTCTGCAGCATATAACTCAAACTGGACAAAACGCGTATGATGCAAATGAAAAATTCTTTTAGTAATTGACTCATCTAAAAAGCATGATTGAGTGAGTTTAGACTAATTTACTGAAAGCTAGTTTACCAATTTGACTAAAGTGTCTAATTTGTTCCAGTATATACAATGGAAAAGACAGCATCAGGGTGTAAAACATTCACCACTTACAAAAAAACTAGCAAATTATATAAATAATTATTAAACATCAAGGTTGATGGAAAGACCCTTGGTGAATTGCCTAAAATAATGAAAGGCAGATGGACCTCATCTAAGATTTTAGTCAAGACACTTACAAGTAGTAATTTAAAAGCTTTAGCCTTGTATTTTTGCTAATGCAACCATCCCTAAGAGGTTTATTCATCAGCAGTAGGCCTATCTCTTGTTCTGACAGACTCCAGAGGATGTAATTTGAAAAGGAATGGGGGTAGTGGTTGTAAATTCAAGTGTCTGCAGGGCGTAGGCAGACATTGCAAATGAGTGAGATGCCTAGAGAGGCAATACGGAGTGGTGCTGATTGTGGTACATGGGGCGTGTTTAGATGCCCCATCTAAAAAGTGCAATGCCTATTCAGCTTCAGTGAGTCATGGCCATGTAGAAATATGGGCCCAGGGCGGCTTGGTCTGCTGATTACTTACAAAAGAAGAAAGAAATCTAGATTTTTACCTTAGTTAACTGTCAGTTTAAATGAAAAAATATTTGTGGTCCAATATTGCTTTAACAAAGTATTGTCTTTGGGAATTCATGTTTCTGCTTAGGAAGGATGTGTGTGTGTGTGTGTGTGTGCGCGCTCGCGCTGGAAAGAGAGAGAGATGTAACAAAGAACAAAGAGGTGTTTTTGTAACCTGGAAAAGTAAAGAGGATTTGACTGCAGTGCCAGTGTTCTCTGGGGCTTTCCTACAGTCCATGCAGATTGCTAATGGACATAAACTGTCCTGCTGGATTCTCTTATTCTTGACTAAGCAGTTCCAAATACTGGATATGTATTGCATTGGAAAGGTTGTAAATAATGGAGTATGGCTCTCCATTTCATGTACGGAAGGGGTTTCATGAAAGGCTGAAAGTGTAGCATTTTACATCGGAAGTACAATGAAGGTAATGTTCTTACAGGAAGATACAGACCTCAGGACAGAGTTAATAACTAAAGCCAACCATAAGAGCACCTGCTGAGAATGGTTTGACTTACTGCCTACATTTCTTTTGAACTAGGGAAATTGTTACTATTAGCACAGAGTTCAAATTTTTTCACCAACATATATAATACTCTTTGTTTCTCTGGCCCTTCAGTTAAAGTCTGACCGAGCAGTATATTGGCTAGGTGTCTATGAGTCAGGGGCTCGGCAGGAAACAGATGGCATATTCAGAGTTTAACTGAAGAGAGTTAAAATGGGGACTATTTACAGAGGTGTGGGCAGGGTTCGGGGCACTAGCAAGAAGTGCTGATATAAACGTGGGCGAGCAAGTGTAGGCGCTGTAACCGCACCTAGGCCCGAAGGAACAAGGTGAGATGTGGACTTGGTGTTGGGTTGGCCAAAAAGTTTGTTTTTTTCTGTAAGATGCTCTCGTAGTGCTTAGTTGTCTTCAACTTCATTCAAAACGATTTTTGTTAGATTGTGTTGTGACAGCTCTCATATCAGGATGCATTTTTTTAAACAACTTATCAAAATTGATGAATTTTTGTGTAGCTGTTTTAATACTGAAGGCAGAAGAAAATAAGCTACATTTTTGGTAAATTATGCTTTATTACTTCAAGAAAGGTAAAAACACAACTGAAATGCAAAAAAAAGCATTTTTTGTGCAGTGTATAGAGAAGATGCTGTGACTGATCCAATATGTCAAAAGTGGTTTGTGAAGTTTGGTGCTGAAGAATTCTCAGTGGACAATGCTCCCTAGTGGGGAAAGCCAGTTGGAGTTGATAACGATCAAATCAAGGCATTAATTGAGAACAATCAACATTATGCCACATGGGAGATAGCTGACATACTCAATAAATCAATAAAATTACTGTGAAAATGAAAAATGTCTTTCATTTTATGAAAAAAACCTTATGGAATTTTTGGCCAACCGAATAGAACCAGGTGAGAACTCGAGGTATGGAGGTGGGGCTGTCTGGAAGAAGAGGTGACTGTGGAGGCTGTAGCCACCTTTTTTTGGGACCACAGCCAGACAGGAGAGAGTAGGGCAGTGACTGGCCTCTCTTTCTTCCTGTACTCTTACAGAAGATTTCTACCACCAAACCCAGCGAGAAGTCAGAGGGCAAGAGAGCCTCGGTAGCGCAGTTTAAAAGGGTCTGTCTCCAAGGACATGCACAGCAGAGTGGGTCAGTTGAAGAATGGATATGGTCGATGGCAAACAGAGTCCAGTACAGTATTATTTTAAATTAAGAAGACACCAGTTGTTTACCAGAATATAGTAAGGGGAAAAATCTGTTAGGAAAAAAATAAGTAAAGATAATGGAGCCCTTTTGTAGCAGGTGAATTTATGGCAATATGATAAGGACAAAATAGTTTTGTAAAAGTAGTTTCCTTCTCTATAAGTAATTTTACATTAACTCACTTAATATTAAGTGAAAGTATAGGGTACATTGTGTCTTATTTTAATTCGCATCTGGAATTGGTGCAAGGAAAATAAAAAACTGGTAATCTTGGCCAAAGAAAATTTAGGAAAATTAAACCTTAAATAAGAGCTAAAAACATCTTTATAATCAGGCAATATTATTGTAAAAAAAAAAAAGCCACAATCATGCTTGCTTGTCTTGGTAATCTTGGCCAAAGAAAATTTAGGAAAATTAAACATTAAATAAGAGCTAAAAAAACCCTTTATAATCAGGCAACATTATTGTAAAAAAAAAGCCATAATCATACTTGCTTGTCTTTTTCTCAGATGGCTCCACACATACACCTGGTGTTTTCCAGACCAAGGGTGAACTAGAGTCTCAGTATTTTGTTGCCTTTAGGATCCCACCAATAATTATTGGCTCTACACTTGACCCTAAAGTGCTCCCGATCTCTGCATGGATGTATCTGTTATACCCAAGGAGAGTTTTGGTGAGTGTTTCCAAACACATTTGCTACTGAATGATATCAGCCTTTTATTTCCCCCATTCCTGCTGCTTTTGGTTTCTTTCTGTAAGAAATTCAAGAATTTCTCTCATGTCTTCTTTGTTACCTGGTTTCTGTAAAGAAGTCCTGTGCTCACAGATCCCTCAGAGGTTTTGGTGAAATTTTCCTTTTACATATTTTTCTTTTGCCTCACTGCCCAGGTGCTAACTTATCCTTGGAAGACACTGCCAAGAAGCAGGGCCCTGAGGAACACACTGGGAATTACCTTCCCTTTCATGCTAGTTCTGTGCCCTTGAATGTTCTCGCTTCCCTGTGGATAAGCAACCTCTTCTCAGAGCCATGCAAAGACACCCTGAAGGTCCTCTGCATGTCCAATAAGTAGCTGAATCTGAGGATGCACACGGCTTGGGTGGAGCAGAGCCTTTCTAGTACATAGCTGCTACTTCCTGAATTTCATCTGTGAGCTGTTTAAATGGTGAGCTGTGGTAACACTGCAAAAGTCCCCACCCTCACTGTCATCCACCACAGAAGGCATCAGGCCTCTTCCTAGAGCAGAGCCTTGAGAACCAGGGCATCGTACTCTCCCTCACCTTCTGTACAACCTTCCTTCTAGAGAGGCTTCAGGAGAGCAATGCATTCTTGTATTTTCTTGAAGCATTATATGCTTTTACTGTTGAAGGCCCAAGATGGAGCTGCTCCAGCCTGGGGTGCCACGTCAGCAAACCGAAACTTAAATAACTTTCCTGTCTCAGTAAGTACTCAGCTTGACCAGAAACGCAGTATGTATATCCAGTCAGCTAATCCCCTAAATCTAAGCCAACTCTGGGCCTTCTCACCCCAAATAAGGCTGACTGTGTGGCCTCAGCCAATCAGATACTTTCTGTTTTTCTCTTACTTTGTCCTATAAAAGCTTCCTGCCTTCTGCCCCAGTTTGCCGTCCTCTACAGGAGACTGTCTGCTTTATGTAGTTTTAAAGTTTTGTTTGCATCACCTCCATTGTTTTCTTTATGATACTACAAAGGAAAGTCAGGCAAATTATATTACCTATTTTATTTTTTTTTTAGATTTTATTTATTTATTTTTAGAGGAAGGAGAAGGGAAGGAGAAAGAGAGGAAGAGAAACATCAATGTGTGGTTGCCTCTCATGCACCCCTGACCGGGGACCTGGCCTGCAACCCAGGCATGTACCCTGACTGGGAATCGAACCCTTTGATTCACAGGCCAGTGCTCAATCCACTGAGCTACACCAGCCTGGGCAGTATACTACATATTTTAGAACATAGATTATTATAGCTAAATAGAAATTTTAGTTACCAATCCTTCTATCCTTATCCCTATGCTCACTCATTACTATTTTCCTTTGACCTATGGAGAAATCTATTAATTTTTCTAAATACAAACTATTTTTCCCTATGTTTCAGAATGCTAGTTACTCCTCCTTGGGCCACTGTGTGTCCATTTGACCTATTCTTTTCTTTTTTCTCTTGCTTGGGTTAGAGCTCTTTCATCTCTCCCAGAGGAGAGATTGAAAAAAAAAGGATCTCTTATTTATCTATTAAAAATTAACCCTTAACAAGTATCCATAGTTGTTTAGCATAAATTAACAAGATGTCACTGGAACTGAGGAAATGCAGTGGAGAATCATGTGCCACAAAAATGTTGTCATTCCTATTTTCAGGTGGAAAAACTGAGGTAACAAGTGGGAACATAACTTCGTTGGAGTTAGCCATGCAGGAAAGCCTGACATGAACCTCTGGCTTCTTGATTATTACAGGCCCCTCTGCTCTGAGTCTCTTTGTCTCCCCATCTCTCCCCTCATTCCCTTCAACACTATAGCTATTCTACCTTTCCCATTTGACAACTACAGGAAGAAGGAAAAAAAAATGGTAACCCAGCAGCAACAATAGGAAAATTGTTCGATGGAATAGAATAACTTAGACAAAGATGAGATGCTACTATATATGGGTGAATACTGGAATACTTGAACTCAGTATTTTTCAGATAAAAATGACTAAGAAACAGTTTTCAGGATTCCCTAAAAACTTCAGACTCACTTCCTGAAGCAATTAAAAGGAGCCAAAGAGCTTATTAACTCCTAAGGCTGAAGCTTGGTGAGGAACTCCAGCTCAGTTTGAGCTAACCTGAAAGAAAGACAAGGACCTAAAAGGAGTACAACAATAAAATGTCAGGTTCACTTCCAAGTCTACAAAACAAGAAAGCTGCACAGTACAAAAGGGAGGAGGAGAGTCACATCCTTTCAGCTGCTAACAGCCTCCTTTTGTGAGTTGTGTACACGCTCCTATAAAAATAAAACATCTTCCTGGAAATGGATTTGTTGGTATTTTTACTTTTCTCAGATCTATAAATTTTTTAAAAATGCATTTCCATATTTTACATAAATATTTCAAATAAGTTTTATTTACCCCTGGCTGCATTAGAGATAAAAAATAAATGAACTCTAATTAGTATTTTTTTTAATGCTTGTGATTTACATGCTTGGCTTTGAAGATCAAAAATAATGTACATGTGCTTACATGTTATTTACTTTCTCCCACACACTCTGACATTATCTGGCCGTTTTCTAATTTAAAACATTGGCATCAAAAACAGTGAGTCACGGGTGTGTGTGTATAAACAGCAGAGATTTGGAATGGCAATAAAGCAGGAAGAGCGTGCGGTGATGAAACGCGCTGGCTCTTTTGTTAGGCCCTCACTAATTGGGTAGCATTGGAAAAGTAACTAACTCTTTGGGTCCTCAGTTTCTTCATCTATAACACAGGAATTAAGCAGGATATATACGTACAGTGCTTTCACAGTATCCAGTGTGAAATATGTGTATGATACATGTGTCACAGTAATTAAGAATATAGTTTCTTTTTATTTGTTTTGTTTTTGTGTTGTTTTTTTTTTTAGAGAGAGGGGAAGGGAGCGAGGAAAGGGAGGGAAACATCAATGTGTGGTTGCCCCTCACGCACCCCCAACTGGGGACCCAGCCCACAACCCAGGCATGTGCCCTGACTTGGGGATCAAACTGGCAACCCTTTGGTTCACAGGCTACTACTTAATCCACTGAGCCACACACCAGCCAGAGAAGAACATAGTTTCTATAGTCAGACATCCTGGGTTCAAATCCAAACTCAACTACTTATTTATTGGGCAAGTTACTTAACTTCTCAATACCTCTGTTCCTTCACCTGTAAAATGAGAAAAATTATAGTGTTTATCTTATGGGGTTATTGTGAATATTTAAAAAGTTAAAATATATAAACACCTTAGAAAAGCACCTGGCACACAGTATGTGTTCAATAAGCATTAGCTATTATCATTCTAAAATTGTCCTGTCTGATATGGTAGCCAAATATGGCCATTGAGCATTTGAAATGTAGTTAATCCTAACTGCGATGTGCTTGAAATGTAAAATACATATCAAATTTCAAAACTTACTATAAAAAAGAATGTAAAATATCTCAATGATTTTTACATTACATATTGAACTAAGAATATTATGAATATACTGAGTTAAATAAATTATTAAAATAAGTTTTACCAGTTTCTTTTTGCTTTTTTAATGTAGTTACTAGAAAACTTAAAAGTACAACACATATGTGATTTGTATGGGACAGAACTATTCTAGAATATAGAAATCTTAAAGCAAGAAATTCATCAAAAAGAACCTTACCTTTTAGTTTAACTAAAAATCTGGAATATTGCAGAAAATCAAGGGAATCACAAAGTACTAAGCGAAGCCATTAGAATTGACAAGAAGGTACTGCAATTTTAGGTTGCATTGACTTTCCCAGGAAAAATGAACTATTCCTGTTTCCTTTGGAGTGTTTTTGTTTGTTTGTTTGTTGTTTTAGGATTACATTTTAAGACAAATACAGGCAATCTAAGTGTGTCCTTGGTACATCTCCCAGGAAGATGAGTTGTTCTCCTCACCATGCCATGGAAGGGAGCAACTGTGGATGGGTAAGGACAGGAACGTACTCAGCCAAGTGAGAAGACTGAAGGGCGTGATAGCTGCTGTCTTTACCAGGAAGTCTGCCGTGTGAAAATGGAGTTGATCCAAAGGGTTCAATTAGGTCCAAGTTACAGAGAGGATGATTTCAGCTTTAATACCTTATGGAACAATTTTAACATTTAGAGTTGTCCAAAAATGGACGCAACTACCTTACAGAATATTTAAGAGTTTGTCACTAACAACTTAAGCAGGGAATTATGGAAAGGGTTATACATGAGGTAGGTATAAGACCTTCAAAAGCTTTTCAAACACTGAAATTCAGTAATTAAGGCTTTATTTACAACCAGTTCTGGTGGAGAGCTGCCAATTCATGCATTATGACCAGAAAGCCTAGAGTTCAATGATTTTAATTATTTTTTGTTTGTTTATAGGCTATAACAATTCGCTTGCATTAGATCAGGAAAACAGGTGTTAATTGTAGGTAAAATACATGGTAGATGGGGGTCTCACAAGATGCAGGAAGAGGGACAGCGATACATCAGACTTGACAGGAACTGTAACAGGAACTGAAGTGGCATCTGCTACCTTCCTCTCAGAGGCTGGTCGACCTCTTTCTTTTTCATGGTATCTCTGCTGCTCTTGACATTCTCGCTCCATTCTATTCTTGGTACCAACTAACCTCATGTAACTCTACTCATGCACCATTTCTGCTTGCTAATTAATTTCAGCTTGACTTTAAACTCTTCTCTAGCCTTGAATCTACTCCATGACCTTAGAGCTTGAGTCCTCCCACAACAAAAGAAAATGTCATCTTTCATTTTTTTTCCAGTCTTTCATTTTCCCAATTCCATTTTCTTGAGAACAATTGGCCTAACTTTTCTTTTCAAGCCCAGATCACTGGCTACAGAATGGATGCACTTTCCTTGGTTCAGGTGGCTTCCACTCATCCAATTGCTGGGGCTGGGGAATTTTACTTATGTAGGAGAAGGAAGTTTCTACCAGAAGCAGATGAGGGTAGGGCAGGAAATTATTAGTATTTCTAATATCTCCACGGAATGTTGGAGGTCATGAAGGTTATATCTAGAAATGTGGGGATCTACTTAAGTTTATTTTTTGTATGAGGAAGAAGAAAGAGCCTATTCAAAAGATTCTGGTTTGGGACGAATGATAAAAGTATGAATTTTGCTCTAGGATGTGTTCAAGGATCCTGCTACTCAAAGTATGACCCATGGAGTAGCGGCATCAACATGACTTCAGAGTCAGTTAGAAATCAGGATCTAAAGGCTCCATCCCAGACCTACTGAATTACAATCTGCGTGTTAATAAGATTCCCAGGTGATCTGCATCCACAGTGAAGTCTGAGGAGTGTAGCTCTAGTTAGGGTGAGAGGTATAGCCCTAGAGTCTAGGATGAATTGATTTGATTTAGTCCTGAGAGTTAGCAAAGGCTCTCACCAGCAAACTCCTAGTAGTGTGCTACAGCCATGTGAGAACCAAGTGTTAAGTTGTCAGAAATTTTGTGTTAGTTGATTTGACATTTGATAGCTTGAAATGAGCTGTTGTGTGAATACTTATACCATGGAGATGGGCAAATGCTACAAATTCAGTTCTTTCGTACTCGGAGCCAGTTGTTAAACATTTACTAGTAATGCCACTGTACAGTTCTGAATCTCTCAGTTCAATCTGGAATTGAAATAGTCTCCCAGGGATTTTTGAACAGAGTTATCTCCCATGTATGGGGGTGGGAGGACAGACAAAATGAGTTCCAATTTCTTCTAAACTTTCTGCTTTATGACTAAGAAACCTTTATTCTAGATAGTCATTTCTTTATGAAATAATAATTTGAATCTGAAGTAAATCCAAGGAAAGAAGGTAATCTGGGAGTTGGTAATCCTTGACATCCAGATAGGCAGACAGGTGAACCCTGGAAATTCACCCAGCTGACAGCTGGGCAGTTTTGGAGCTGAAATCCCGGTTAGAGTAGCAGTCGTATAGAGGAGAGGATAAGAGCTTCAAAGACACCATGTGGGGAAATTCATATTTTTACTGCCTATAGCATATGGAGCATTAAATTATTAAACAAAACAACAATTCCTCCCCAAGTTCATGGTAGGTATGGATGAAAACATTTCATAGTATTACATAGGGAGTGGTATTTAAAGTGTGGTCCCTGGACCAGTACATCAGCATCACCTGAAAACTTATTTATAAATGCAAAATCATGGGCCCACCCTAGGCCTACTGAATCAGAAACTCTGCGGAGTGGAGTTTTAACAAGTCTCCTCGGTGATTCTGATTCACACTACTGAAGTAGGAAGTGTTGCGGAATTCCTTATTTTTATCCAATAAGAAAACCCATTTTAAACCTTAACCCCCAGTGAGAAGTGACTCTTCTTGCAATGAAGTTTTCAGCTCAACTGGAAAACGGTTGAGAAAGACAGAAAACACAGATCAAGAAAACACAGGGCTAGGCAAATATTTAAAAGCTTTTCTTAGCCAAGCAGGCAGGCAGCTGGCATGTTGCCAAGACTCCTGGAAAGTATAAGCCTCCCTGGAAACCAACTGGGAAAAGTTTTACAGTGAACTTTGAGGAGGCACATAAACACAGTCTTCAGATTTTCTGCAAATAAAAGTTTTGATATAAAGGAAGTGACATTCTAGCACATTTATGGACAAAAATAGCATGTATCATATTAAGAAATAAATATTGGAAGAAGGGATACTAGGCTAGAACAGCTTATTCATTCTGCCTTTCTAGTTAAGAACTCTCACTGGTTCCTTACTAATAACAACACCTAACATTAAATGAGTGTTTATTCTGTGCTGGATACTGTAGTAAGTACCTTAATAAGTTATCTCATTATGAGTCCCTTATCACAGATGAGGAATCTGAAGCTCAGAGAGGTGTAGTAACTTGCCCCAGGTGACATGGCTAGTAAGTGATGATACTGGGTTTCAATTCCAGGAAGTTTACCTTCAGAATGCCACTGCTTAACCAGAATGTTCTACTGCCTTTCTTCAGTGAGGACCACATTATGTATTAAATATTTAGAGGCTCAGAGTTCCCATTTCAGAGGGTGGACTTTTGTAGTTTTTGTAAGTCTCAAACTAAATAATGCCTTTATATATTGTTATATATAGATAACTGGATTCTGGACCCCATCTGACTGAAGTCATGAAATTCTGGTGTTCAAAATGGGCAATTAGGTAAGCTGTACTTCTTTCTATAGGACATGCTTTAATAAAGCTACCACTACTACAAGCATACTACAAGAGTTCCAATGCTAAATATTTAAATTCTCTTGTTTTAACAGGAGACCTACAGAAGTACACAGATCAGGGCCAACTGACTCCAGCTACAGAAGGGGACGGATGTAGAGTCTAAGGACCAGCACCTCTAATCTGGGTGTTGTTTTTGTCTGAATGGATTTGGTGGACTTGCTCCAATTCTGGTATATCCTCCAATGAAATTCATCTTTAAGTATCATGTGAGCAATGGTTGTTTTGGTTTGTGAAAAGAAGGAAGGGAAAGAATTCGAAAGAGAAAGGGAAACCATAAAGGTAGATTTAAGTTGTTTGAATTTTTTTTGGTATAACATCCATAAATGGGTGTGGAAATTTGTGGTAACTGCTTAGGTGTTAACAAGACAGGAAAATGAGTTAGAAATATTATTCTTCATGTAGATAACAATAGTATATAAATATGAAATCATTTGTGAAATTCCTAACTTTGGCCCAGTCTGATTTCCTGGAGGCAGCTTCATGGAAGGAAGTTAGTTTTTGCAGGCTTGCTATTCTAAGTGAATTACTAATTCATGGATGTGTATATTCATTTATTCAAAAAACATGTATTGAGAACCTCTTATGTTCCAGGTACTGTAGAATGTGCTAAGGTTAAAAAAATGAATAAGACATGATTTCTGCTTACAGTGAGCTCAGATTTGTGGGAAAAACAGATATATTGTGGTAATGGTTACACAACTCTGAATGTTTGAATTGTACAATTTAGATTAGTGAATATTATGGTATGTAAATTAAATCTCAGTAAAACTGTTTAAAAACAAACAAAACCAGATGTAAACCCTGGGTACAAAATTCTGAAGGGATAGCCAAAGCTTAGCCTGGGAAGGGAAGGAGGGAGGCTTCTTCAGTGAGAAAAGTCTGAACTGGAATCTTTTAAAAAAAGGTTACCTAGGTGATGTGGTACAAGATATTCCAAACAGAGGGGACAGAATGAACAGTGTGATGGTGAAAAACCCTGGGGGAGTGGAGGAGGGGAGAATGTTGACCGGAGGGTTGAAGCTGGGGAGGTAGGTGGGAGGCCAGAAGCAGCTCCAGAGGTAGTCATTGGAGGGTTTTATTTAAACTGGGAAGTGATACAGTCTGTCACCAGATTTGTTTTAGATAAACCGTACCGACAGCTGTGACGTAATGGAAGGGATGCTGATTCTTTTCTATTTTTTCAATCAGAACCACCTGTGCGTAGGTCTCAGATCTGTCATATTAAAACTAGATATGTTATATAAATTTGTTAAGTATCATTATTCAGTTGATCCTAATGACACAATTTGCCAGCAGGGGCAAAATGTAGTACTGATTAATGTTAAGATTAATTTACACCCCCGCTGATTTTGGGTTGAGTTAAGAAAAAGTTTGTTAGTGATCGGGATGTAGGAAAAGTCGATTTCCCTAAAGATGTTTAGGCGGTCCTATCGGAACCATGAAACACAGGTTCCTGGGCAGCACGGAGGACTGAAGGTAACACCGCCACGGGGCACGGGCATCCAGTGCCCTCCCACGTTGGCACGAAAGCCTGTTTTCGGTTCCCGCCCCTCTCTTGCTCCTTTTAATCCCTTCCCCCTCTGCCAATTCCGGAAAGGAACCCTTTTAGAATTTCTTCCAAATTGAAGCGTAGGACTTATTTTACCAACACAATCCGGAACGATCAACATGGCGGCGCCCGTAAGATGCCTCGGTAGAGGTAAACTAAGGTGTTGTGTGGGCTTGGGGGAAACGACTTCTGTCTGGCACGGAGTCTCCTGTTGCAGCAGAGTGCAAGCCTGACTCTCCTACGCACGGGTCTGCCGTGGGAGCTGGAAACGCCTTCTGCTCTTTTTGGGCTCTAAGGTCTCCAAAGGGACACTGCTATTGAAAAGCGACCTTTTCAGAGGTTTCACTCCTTTCTGTAGCTGTCCACCGCAGGAGTGGAACGAGAGGGGGATGTACATCGACACCCCTTCGGTCATCCGTAGGGACAGAGGCACTGGGGCTGGGGGCTGGGGCGGGCGGGATTGGATACGTGAAGTTAGTTCTTATAAGGAAAAGGTGGTATATGTGTGTGGCTCACAACTGTAAACTCTGACGTTTATAAAAATGCTTGCTAGTGCTTCAGAGTACTACACAGTTGCAGGCGATTTCAATTCTTAAACTTCCAAAGATGTCGAATTTGGATCAACATTTTTCATTTGGCAGCTGTTTCAAACATACTTCTTGGTAGCAACTCTTCCCAGCATTTTACAGCCCTTTTTTGGTACAATGCTTTTTTTATTTTGTGTTTTTGAAGCGCGGTGATATGTATTGTTATTAAGATAGATTTAGGTGGAGGCAGCATCACCCCCATTTTACATATTTCAGATATCCATTCGTGCATGAATCTGTTGTTGAGCTGTTTTTTGTTTTATTAGTTCGTCATTCTATACTTCTGCCAATACCATAGTGTATTAATTACCATAGCTTTTTAACAAGTCTTTTTTTTTTAAAATATATTTTATTGATTATGCCATTACAGTTGTCCCATTTCCCCCCCTATATTCCCCTCCACCCTGCACACCCCTTCCCACCCACATTCCCCCTCTTTAGTTAATGTCCATGGGTCATATATATGAGTTCTTTGGCTTCTACATTTCCTATACTATTCTTAACCTCCCCCTGTCTATCTTCTACCTA
>VMDR010027085.1:0-13724 GCA_007922815.1 Macrotus californicus
GAACTCATATTTTATTATATATTTTTATATATTGTATAAAATATAATAATCATATATATTATTTAGATAATATGTATGTACTGTCCCGTTTAAAGTCCTTACAACCTTACTGTCATCTCAGTGATGTTAAAGAATTTTCTCAGGATCATCCGGCTTGTTCAGGGACATTTTTAGGTGGCAAATGCAGTCTTTCTGACCCTGACCACCATCCTGTCACCTAGCTACAGACAAAGATTGAACAATAATCTTCAGTGTTGTTACTGAAGATGCTCTTCAGCTCATGCTGGCCTGAGTTTCCTGTGCAGTGGAGGGAGAGTAGAGAGTGCATTTTAATAAGCCCCAATTAAATTAATTTCATTTTACTTATTTTGATGTATGGTCTCTTCAAAAAATCCAATTCTACTGATGTTTATTGAGTGCCTCTATTCACTGGGAATGTGCCAGGCTCTTCAGGGGATCTGTGGACGGGGGTGATTCAGCCCATGCTTTAAGAGCTTACAATCTAGTGGAGAGGATAGGAGTGCACAATTTGCTTTAATACTAGATTGGATGTGCTAAGTACCATAAGAAGTGGCACAAACAAAGGGTTCTTAATTCAGAAATGCAAGGTTATGTGAATAATTAGAAAATTGGCCCCAGCAGGGCCTCGACACTGGAAGCATCACACAATAGAACTCTTTTAAAGAGTCTTTAGTTTAGATATGGTTGTCTGTTTGTTTGAATCCCGGCCGTGGAATAGTGGAGAATGTATAAGCGGCAATGGTGTCCTCTGCCAGGCTGTGCGGGTTTGCAGCGTTGGCCCCATTTATGCTGTAGGGAGAGGGGATGTAAAACCTGGGGGGAAGGGGCAAGGACGTCCCAATCCCAGTGGTAGTCTTGGTTCTTTGTGCATTTTGACAGGCAACGGCTCTTCAAGATGCTGAACTGTGCTTGTACAAAGATATAAATTATGTGTGAAGTTTTGGGTTTTATTTTTTTCTTTTAGGGTGCTTTTTTAGAGTTGGGGAATCAGAAATACTGTGAATTCAGAGTAGGTCAAATCCTAGATATTCTGGGTAAACAATCTTTTAATACATTTTCTTAGCAGTTAAAAGTAGGGCACTAGATACTGCTATACAATTCCTTTTCAGCTTTTGGAAGAAAGGAATCAAAGCTAAAGAACGTGAGCTTAGTACAATGCACCCTATACAAAAAAGGAATTTAATACTTGCTTCCCGATTCTTCTATCATTGGTCATGTATATGTGTTGGGTTCTGAAACAGTCACTTTGAAAATGCAAAGCTGAAATAAACCTATGAGTTTATATCTAAATAGAAAGATTGGGGGAATGTCCCTCCATAGGTCAGAAATACAGTATCTGCTGCCATGTTTTAGGGAATGGACATGTAACTGCAAGAGCCAGCATCACATAACTGCCCTAGCACCCCATTCCACTTCCTCTCACCACGTGGATGTTCATCTCCATATTTTTCTGAACAATTTGTTAGCCTTCCTCCCCTGCTGCTGTTGGTCAGTGCTTCCCTAATGGATTGGCTAAAGACCATAAAGTGTTTAGTGTTGCTTGGATGAGGTGATGGATGCTTCTCTCTCCTCTCCGGCTGCTTGGAGCCAGAATACAGAAGTGCTGGTTAAAAGGTGATTAATCTTCCCTAATGATGCTGTGCACTGCAAACAGGATTTTGGCCATCACGTCTTCATTAGCCTTGATCAGAACCCTTATTACCTCAGATTAGGTAATCGGTCATTTGTTATAAAGCAGAGGGCTAGAGGCCTTTTAGAGCAAGTGTTGACTGAATGGAGTCCAGTTGGAAAAATTGTGGGGACCCAGTTGCCAAGAACCCGTAGGGAAAGAATTAAAACTGGAGTGTGGTCCAGGGCACCTCTCCTGTGAAGCATTCCAGCAGATGTGTGGCCCTGACACAATTGGGTGGACACTCAGCACTCTTGACATTTCTTGGCTTCCAGGGTGACACCTTCTGACTCCAAGGATTGAAGTTCTTTGGGAAATGTTGTTTTCTAAAAGTGGAAAATGGATTCTTAGTATCTTTGGGAGTTAGGGATATTTGTTTAAATAGGAGTTTAGAACTCACTCAGTGCCTGGTCACATTCAGGATACTGGGGAGATGGTGGTGAGCACATCAGAGCAAGCCCTGAGCTTGTGAAACTTTCACTGAGCAGAAGAGACAGATAATGAACACATACCATGTAATGAAAAATAAGCATTTGGAAGAAAAATGAATGGAGCAAGGAGAGAAAGAACAGGACAAGTGGTTGTTAGGGAAGACTTCTTGGAGTAAGGGACCTTGGAGTAGAGATTAGATGAAGTGAGGGATGCCTCTGGTTGCAAGTAAGACCTTCCAAGTCAGAGAGTACATCCAGCACCAAGTTCATACTTCAAGTGGTCTACATTAATTTTATTTTATTTTGTTTTATTATTTTATTTTTAGCACCTACCAGGAATGATTCAATGTGTACAAGTAATGTTAAATGAGCTGGGGTAGGTAAATCTCTAGCACAGTGTCTGGACTATTGTTGGTGTTCAAAAAAAAATGTGAGCTTCTTCCTCTTCATTTGCAACTCAAGGAAATGATCCAAAGTGCATTCCTGAACACAGAGGGCTGCTCCCATTTGTCATCTAGACATCACACTCTGTAACTTCAGGCAAGCCGCTGGAAAGCAGCTTCCCTTTACTTCCTTGCAACCCCTCCTCTTCCCTTTTCCCTGTCCTCTGAAAGTTTCCCAATTCAGAGTTTACAATGAATGAAATATAACCCCAGAGATCACAGAGTGAATGATGGATTACTCTCTGTAATGATGTAATACCAGGACCACTTATTCCAAGCCATCACACACACACACACACACACTCACACACTCACACACACCATAGCACTTAGGTACTGGACTGGGTAAAAATAGAAGGGGATAAGTTTCATACACAACTGAGACTTTCATAGCACCTGACAATTTAGTGTGTCATTTTACAACAAGGGGGTTGATCATTCTCACTAATGATCTGTAGGGACATACAAGGGAATGCTGCTTTTTTAGGGGTAAGTATTATACTGCTATCTGTATCATGCTATAACCATCTGAAAGCTGTTTCTATGATTTTTGAAGTCCTGATACCAGTACCCTGTCAGTTTCTCAAACATTCCAAAAATCATAATCATCAGCAAAATCTTCCTAGAGACAAGTTCCCTCCTTTGCTTTCTCCACTTGCTAATAATAATAATAACAGCAATAGAAAGTATTTATCAAGCAACTGTTGTCATCTGTAACACAATTTTTCACAGAGGTAGGCCTCGTTCTCTCTACTTTGCAGACAAAGACATTGAGACTCAGAGCTATAAAATCCCACAGTATGAAGGGAGAGCTCGAGGGCCCTGGCTGGGACTTCCTGCAAAGCCAGATTTTCCCTCCATCAGTTCTCACTTTAAGCATTCCACCTCTCCTGCCCTTGAGACTTTACCATCATTCTCTATTATTCCTATTCCTTCCTCCTCACTCCCGTGCAATCCTTCTTAGAAAAGTCTTTGTAATCTATCCATTAGTCTCTAGCCCTATTCCTCTCTTCTCACAGTCTCCATCCTTTTACATCTAGCCTGTTGCACTTTTCTGCCCATCTTTCAACCTTCAATTGTTTGCCACCCCGACCAATCTCAGGTGCTGTTGTCAGATTTACTACCTTAAGTACCACTTCACCACATTGAGCCATCTTGCAATTGTTCGGGACTCTCCACTGTTCTCAGTGAAATAATAACAAGGCTCTGAATACGGGCTTCCCAGCCCTGTGTAATCCACTTGCCTTATTTATCTAGCCTTGTTTCAGCCAGGCGACTCATTTTCCTATCCCTGGAACATCCTAGGTGTGCTCTTCTCTTGATAACTTTTATTACACTGCATGCCCTATGTAAAGGGCACTTCCTTTCCTGTGCTTTCTAAAAGATCCAGATCAATTTCTGCCTCCTGTGTGCTATTTATCCCCTCTTCTGCCCATTTTGATCTCTCCCTTTTTTGAACACTTTCTCTCAATTCAAAAAGGTCTACAAAATTGTCCTTTTTAAAAATATAAACCTTCAATAGACACTTTATCTTCAAGAAGATGCTCCTCACTGAGCCTGGGTTATTTGCTTTGGTGATCGGTGGCTATGTTCAGCTACAATGAATAGAAAACACAACTGATGTTGACTTAACCAGTAAGAGGTTGATGGTCTTAAGTAACAACAAGTCCGGACATACATAGTTCAGGGTGGTGTGGCTGCTCAGTTATGTCATGTGAGACCCACAGTCTAACTTGCTGCTACAGCATCCTCTGTGCATGGGCTTGCAGCCTCCTATCTATTGCCTCTAAGTCACAGTAGCATTGCTGCACCTCCAGACAGGAGGAATGGAGCACCAGAGATTCAGGAATATCTCATTAGTCAACAAGGTCAGAATTGTGTAACATGCCACCTGTAGCTGTAAGGAAAACTAGGAAGTTGAGTATGGGGCTTTTAAGCTTCTCCAGGGGAGGCAGGACTGGAAAATATGGCTGAGAATTGATCTTCAGTGAGCCAGACTGTAGTTTCAGCCACAGCAATACTTAATGAATAAACCCTTAGATTCAAATAATGCTTCATTCTTTTTTGATGAGAGAGTCACTGGAGGAAAAAAAAAGAAATGTGAACACCAGAGTCAGATTGGCTTGTTATCAAGTGCATGGCCTTATGGTCATGTGACTTGAGTAAGTTACTTATCTTTCTAAAATGAGTTTTCTCATCTAAACAATTGGATTAATAGTAGCGCTTGTCTCTTTGAGTTATTGTGATGATTAAATGAGGTAAAGCCCACAGTCTATTATGTGGAACATAGAAGGTACTCAGCAAATGTTCATCCCTTCCTCTTTTCCCATTTGAGGCCCTAGTTGGTATAGAGAAAAATCTCAAAGACAATAAAAAACAAGCAAGAATTGAATCAAGGAAGACAATATCTCCTACCAGCCAATCCCCATAAACTCTTCAATAGGAAAAATATTGCCCCGGTAACCAAACTACAAAAGTGTTTGAGATTTATTTATCTTGTAATTAAGAGAGGAAGGGGAATCTTCTCTGGCTGCGAAGGTGCTGACCTGTGGATGCTGAGGTATGTGAAAATAACTCACATGTCTCAGGTGTTTAATGAGGATCAATAACAATTTGTGGGATTGTCGGCCTTACAGTTCCATCACCTCAAATCACACACAGGAACACTGCTTCTGAAAAGTGACACTCAGAGGGAGAGAATGGCAGAGCAAGAGCCAATTAGTAAGATTTGCAAAAGAGGCACATGTGCAAGACTCATGTGTGATCCCAGAAAAAAGTATGCATTTATAGTATTGCAGACACATCTTTAACCCTTCTACCTCCCATGTACTTTACTGAAGTTTTTAGAAAAACACTTCTTGGTATAGCAACCTGTGTGGGGTCTAAATTTTTTTTATTAAAACATTTACATCTATCTATCTATCTATCTATCTTTCAAATGTGTTGAAAAGCCCTAGATTTTTCTTTTGCTTTTGATAAAAGGAAAAGTAAAACCTTGCCAGATGTCGGGAGGAGTAGTAACCGAGTGATTCAATGAGAACTCTTCTATAGGGACGTGGACTTTCTCGGTCAATGTCACATAATGAAATAGTCTCAGATTCATCTAGCAGTGAGTTATTCCATCTGGTTGTGGCAATTAGGAGCTGAAGATGATGGGAAGTTAAATGACTATCTTTATGAACAAAGCAAAATAGAAAAAAGAACAGCTGGAGGACTGGATGGCTTGGGGATGCAAAATTGGATTTAGAATAAAGAATCCGTTACCTCCGGTTGCTGGTTATAACACCAGCGCATGTTAATATGAATTGAAGGTTGCTGCTATGTGATAGCAGTTAGCTGTCACTTGCCTGAAATATGGCCATGGCATCTATAGCACATTCTGAATCTAGATTTCTAAAACATAATGTTCTTTACAGTAAAGGCTCAAGCCACCAGATTAACTTTGTAGCCAAAGGGTCAGGCATGAGAATCATAGGGTCTTAGAACTTTAGCTCTGGAAAGGATATTGTAGCCATGTTGAGCAAGTCACTTACTTCTATATGACTTATTTCTTAGTTTATACAATGGGGATGATAATATTATCTACCTCATAATGTCATGAAGAAAATTTGAGATGATATATGCAAAATTTTTACCACAACATATATTAAGTGTCCAATAAATGTTAGTATTAGTACTAAGAATATTTTATTATTATTATTGCAAATACTGAGCTCTAGGAGTGTAGAGATATACCCAAGGTTAATGGCAGAAACCGGACCAGAATCCTGGTATCTGATTCACGACTTGGGCCATTGAAAACCATGATGACCCCATCTCTCTTCTTCCTTTTCTTCCCTTCGTGTTTGGCAGGGCTGAGCAGGTAACATAAGGTGCTGATTCAAATGATTAGTTCTGCCATTGTGTGGCCAAATTGTCTCCTCCATTTTGGAGCTCTTTTTCAATATTCTTTAAACACTTTATCTAACTGGAGACTGAAAAGGGGCATCACAAAGAACAAGGAGGTCACACACTGACTTCGGGGCATCTTCCACCCACCTTGCCCAAGAGCAAACTGGGAGCAGGTTAAAAGTCTGACTCCTCATTAGTGAGTGAGGGGAAGTCTTTGTGAGCAGCTCTCTGTTGAATAGATAGAGTGGATCTAACAAAAGGGATGACAGATTAGGAACTGTCTGGTGGCTAATGTACTGTTTACTGCAGTATAAATGACTGGTGTTTAGGAAATGACAGATGAGAGAGAGCACAAGTACAGACTTAAATGATTTCCAGGTTTCTCTGGTGGAGGAGAGGCATGGTTGGCTGAGATGTTGACTGGCAAGGGGGTGTCACTCGTGGGAGTTTCTGGGGGATGAGAAGTGCATGGAGAAGACTTTTTAATTAGATCCACAATCCAGAAGCTTCCAAAGCCTTTGTGTCATACACAGAAGACTCTGTGAAGGGATCCAGTTCTCCTGCTCTTTTCTCACTGCCTCATCCACTCCAAATGTAACAGGTTTCAGTCTAAGTGCAGCTGTCTCCTCTGAGAGAAAACATAAGGGGTGGGCTCAGCCAAGCTGGGAGGTCTCTGGGGGAAGATGATACAGGAAAAAAGAATGATAAATGTGTCTGAAAGAAGGCAAGACAACAACAAACAAGAAAGCAGGGAAACAAGAAAGTGGAAGGAAGGAAAGAAGAGGGGAGGGGAGGGAGGGTGGAAGGGAAAGAGAGAGGGAGGGAAGAAGGAAAGAAGGAGGGGGATGAAAAAGGGAAAGAGAGAGGTAGGGATGGAGGGCATCCGGCACGTCAATTAATCTACATCTGATGTATCTGAGATGAGTGAATCTGTGATGGTCTAACTTCCCCTAGGGGATCATAAGAAGGCTCCAATTAATTTGCTGCTATCGTAACCACCTAGCATCCATTTACTTAGCTTCAACAACAATAATAATAATTATGATAATATAAGGCAGGCTGTCAGACTTAATGTTTGCAAACACATTATCATTGTAACTTGTATTTGCCTTCTGCTTTGCTTTAGGTTCTATCTTATATTCATTCAACTTTTTTCTAACAAATATTAATAAAGTGCCTATTTTGTGCCAGTTCTGTGTGATAGGGTGAACAAAAATGTGAATCCTCATAGAACTTGCAGATGAATTAGAAGAAATAATATACTTGACCTCATATGAGAAAATATAAAGTGATGAGAGCTGATGTGAAGACCACTAAACTGGTGTACAGGGATAGAGAGTGGTAAGATAGGGAGATGCCTATCTGCTATGTTAGACTGGAAGTTTAGGTAGGCATCTCTGAGGAGATGACTTTTGAGCAAGGGCCTAAATAAAAGGAATGGTCAATATATGTACTGTAGATATCTGGGGAAAAGCTTTCCATCTGAAGGGAACAGCAAGTGCAAAGGCCCTGAGGTGAGAGTAATGTGTAAGAGGACGTCAAGGAGACCAATGTGCCTAGAGAGAAGGAAGCAAATGGGAAAACAGAAAATGAGGACAAAGAGGTGAATGGGAGCCAGACAATGTAGGACCTTTTAGGATAACAACTTATTAGAGTGCCTCCCCCAAAAGGCAGTAAAATAACATGATATTTATTTTAAAGTGTGGCTCTGGCTGCTACATGGAGAATAGATGGAAGGGCTGGTGGTGGGAGTGGGGAGATCAGTTTAGAAGGTAAAAGAGTGAACAGGCTGGAGATGCTGGTGAGTCAGTGGTTTGGGATTTGGGATGTATTTTGAAGTTAGATCTGATAGAATTTGTTTATGGATTGGATGTAAAGGGTGAGAAATATCAAGTTACATGTCCTTATACTTTAAAAATATTTGTCCTTAAAGTTCAGTGCTTGGTCTTAGTTATTTTAAGGGCCTTTCTCATTAGACTTTGAGGCAATCATATTAACTTATACAATACTAATTAATTAGAGGCTACAAACTGGCTTTTTTTGTGGACCAAATTCAGTCTGCAAACATGCTATTTTTGGCTCACAGTATTTTAAGTCTTTGAACCAGCATTTAAAATTTTAGAAATATGAATTTTTTGAGAAATGGTTAGATTTGGAATAAAGAGATATTTTTGTAAAGGCTGTCATTTGCTGTGACTGAGTAACAGTTGCTGTTGTTTAAGGAGCAGTTCTTCAGTTCTTCACTTGTCCCCTGAGTTTATTCCCTCACCTCTGAAACCTGAAGGGCCCTGAAGGCATTTCCACTCCCTTCCTGCCCCCCACACCACCACCATTCAGCCCATCTTAGAAAGAAACAGTGGAGACAATCATGAATGTAGTTCCAGTTGAGTCAAGGGGGACAGGTACCTCGGGATTATTGTAAGCAATCTATAAATCCGTACGCAATCCAAGTACTATCTGTAAATCCAATTAATGATAAATTATTGGTTTTGCATACATAAAAATATTTGGAAAGCTAAAACAATTCCAAATTACAATGTATCAAATGTATATTTGAATCTTACTGAATTTTAATAGTTTGTATTGTCTCAATTAACAGATATGAAAGTGTGATTGCTTTCAAGTAGTTGTGTGTTTTTAATTTTTCAAACCTTAAAAAGGGACTCAAACTCAGAGGGCTTGGGAACAACTGCTCTAGTCTGACCCTCCACATTACCAATTGACAGAAGGCAATCCACACAGGGACAGGTATGAGAAACGCCCCCCCCCAGCTCAGCTGAATAATGGTAGCAGGACCCAGGTCTCTGAATGGGTCACCCCGGGTCTCTTTCAATACTTTAGTCCTCACCCCAAAATCAAAAGACTAGAAAGAGATGATTTATGAGACTTCAACATGCAAATTTCTTGACTCTGTTTCCAAAATGACAAAGTCCAGTTTACAGATGGATGGAAAGGATCTTCTCCCCATGAGACTATACACTGTAGGGCCGGGTTCCTCAACAGTTATGCTATTGACATTTTGGACTGGATAATTCTTTTTGTTGGCCTGTGTTGTGCATTGCAGGATATTTAGTCCTGTCCTCTACCCCCTAGGTCCCTGTAGTACACCCCTTCCCCCATCACATATACCAGTTTTCACAATAAAAACATCTCCAGGCATTGCCAGGTGCCTCCTGGAGAGGGGCAAAATCATCCCCATTCGAGAATCACTGCTGTTTGCCCGTAGATTCAGAGTCCCAGGGAAAGACCTTGAATGCTCAGCCACCTGGCATCCTGCTAACCCAAGGACCATGCCCGGGCACACGCTCTCAGACCTCCTACCCACCTGCAAGAGCGAGATCTTTATCTACAGCTTCTTCCCAGAGGCTTGTAACTTCCACAGTTCAGTCCTCTCTTTTAGGAGCATCTTCGTACTTTTCACTTTCAAAAGACATTTATTGATTTCCAATACCTGAAACCACACAAGTACATGGCTTTTTGTCTATTTCTCTATTTACCTCTCTGTACATTTTTTTTAACTTTCCATTGTAGAGTTTCTCACTTTGTATTTTTTATTTTCATTTTCGTTGCTTTCTGTGTCTCTCTCTGTGTGTCTTCTGGATCTCTTTTTGATGTGGAGCCTTTCTTTGCCTGTATCAATATCTGCCCTTCCACCTAGATCTCTATTTTATTTTAGTGTTTACACTTTTGGCTTTGCTCTCCCTGATCTCTATTATTATATTTTTAATGATTGTATTTCTAGGCCCTTCCTTGAATTTTTTCATGTGGTAGTTGCTTTTTAATCTGCCTCTCTCTGTTCTATCTCTCCAGTTATTTTTCATGATCCCCTCCCACTTTTGGAGGTGTTGCTGGTGTGTTTACGTGATATTTCCACTTGTGGTTGTCTTTTTCTCCATTTATTGCTCTCTCTTCCCATTTCTGCCTTTGTTTTGGAAATGGCCCATCTGTGCCAAGTTCCTATTAGGTTCTTTACTCAGGGCAGGAAGTTCCTCAGGCATGTAATAGAAATCTTTTACGTCTGTTGAATCATAAGCCTGAGGGGAGGACAGAGAATGGACTTTTCACTTAACTGATCAGAGGCAATTCTTTGTTTGTTTTATTTTATGGAATTGCATTTTTATAAACTATATATTTAGAATATTAACTACAGCAAAGGTTATATATTTAACCTTTCATAAAATTGGTATCATAAAAATGTAGTTTAAATGATTTCACATCATAAGTAATTATCTTAGAAAATTAATCAGGTAATTCATTCTTGAAATTAACTCTTTCTGATGTTAGGTGAAATAAAACCAGTGATTTGTAGAGATGGATAAAATGATTTAGGTAAAGTTTGGGAATTAGAAACTTTAAAAATAAGATTTGGCTACTTGCAAAGTACCCACCTTTTTCCTTGGCTCCTAAAAAATTCCCAAACCAAGAATGAGTGCCCTATGAGGTTCACAAGGACAATAAAAATCCATCAGATCTTCTCATTTTTGCAAGAAAATGAGAATTGTAATAAACTCGCAAAACAGATTGGAATCCATCTGGTGGAGCCAAATTAATCCTTTTTAATGGTTGTTTACACTTTGTATCTAAAATCACAACCGGTATCAAGAGTTGATTAGTTAAAATGTATAATCATAGTGGTTCACCAAAACAAGAGGGAATTGTAAACTAAGTAAAATTTATTTTATAGTATCAGCATGCTAAAAACATAACATCTTAATTGGGCCACATGTAAATTTATCAAGTTCCATCCCTCGTTTTTTATGGTTGTTGTTATTGGCTTTATTGTGGTACAGGGAGAAGTAATAGCTGCTGAGATTGCAGGATGTGCGAAGGACGTTTTTAAGGTTTCTCTGCCCTGCTCCAAAAAGTCCTGAGAAACAAGGATGGAAATTTGAATTTGATAGGGAAAACAAATCAACTAACACGAGGGGTGAAAATGTTTCTCTTCCTAATAGTTAATGGTAAACTTCTTCAGTGTCCTGTGTGAGCCTCAGTAACTTCAATAATACAAGAAATCACTAAAAAGTCAACTCCAGCCAACTGGTGTTTGGAAGGTGCTTGATGTTTTACATGAGAAACATTTTTTTCTCTGAAAAATCATACGCACCTGCAAGATCTTGAAGCTTCCTAAAATTTCTAGTAATTAAGTTGAATTCAATTTAGTTCAATCAACTTCTGTGCCTCAAGCAGTTATTGAGTGGTGATTTCCGTGGTCATTGTGTTAGGGCTGGTGAGGGGGCTAATTCCAAGACAAGATCTCCACTCTTACTGTGCTCTCAGATAACTATTGTCAATGTCAGTGGAGGTTGTATTACCAAATGTCTGAATGCTAAAGGTGCATGTGTTGAAGAGTAGGCAGGTGTCTCCATGGAACACTGGTATCCTCCAGATGTTCACAGATATGTCTGCAGTGATGAGAATGTGGTCAAGGAAGACAGGGAATTGGGGCTTCGTCTCTCCTATAGAGTTGCACTTTTGATTAGGCGTGTCTCTAACTGCAGTGAAGAAGTATGTACAAACTAGAGTTTCCCAGATAGTTCAGATTATTGAACTCATGTCTATAAACTGGGGAACCCAAGTATGGTGCCCCAAGGAATACAGTTTGTGAAATACAAGTCAGCACTAATAAGAGCAACTGTAGCCAGACTTAGCCAAGACTTCTCTCTTTTCCTCTTGGTCATTGGATTGTTTGAGGAGGTTATGAGAGGTCCAGTGAGGACTTCAGCCCAGTGCAGAGACTAGTTTCAGCTGGAATCTTGAATGGGCACCATCTATAGCAAGTTGAAGCCATTCAGGGACACAGAATTGCTTTAGCTATTACAACCTGGCTTCGTAGAAATATTTCTATGTCTCCCTCCAGAGGTATTCTCTGAGCAGAGCATATGGGCATGGTGGCTTTAAAAATGCAGGACCCACAATTTCAGTGGGTTAATGGATGTGATGAATTTTTAGGATTTCTCATCACCTGCATAAAAATCACCTGGGTCACTTATTAAAAATACCATTTTCTGGGTCCTTAATTTGGACCTACAAAATCAGGCAGCCGGTGAGGAGAGGGCAAACTAACCTACATTTTTACCAAGGTTCACTGTGATTCTTTGCTCCCTTATGTTTAAGAACCATGGTTCTGATTGACCCTGAGTAGAGGTCACTTAGCAAATGGAAACTTTTTAATGGGTTCATGGTTTACAAGGTCACTCTTATATCATAAGTCATCACATGTGGAATTACCATTATCACCATCATCATCATTATGGTTCTTATTTTTATATGTTTAAAATTATGCATGTTAAAAATTATAAGGGCTTTGCCCTGGCCTGTGTGGCTCAGTTGGTTGGAGCATTGTCCCATAACTAAAAGATTGTGAGTTCAATTTCCAGTCAGGCCACATGCCTAGGTTGTGGGTTTGCTGCCTGGTTTGAGAGCATAGGATCCCTGGTCTGGGCATGTGCAGGAGGCAACCAATCAGTGCTTTTCGCATCAAAGTTTCTCTCTCCCTCCCTTCCTCTCTTTCTAAAACCAATGAAAAGATGTCCTTGGGAAAGGATTGAGAAAATAAGGACTTAGATGTTTTATTTTACGAGAAGAAAAATTGTTGGGCAACTCACTTACCTCTGAGACTCAGCACACTGTCTATGAAATGGGAAAAGTACCATCTGACTTTCCTCTGTATGTGGGGTGGAGAGAATCAAGTGAAAAAAACAGAAAAGCAAATGTGAAGTATAAAGTGCTACAAAAAAATAAGGTATTATGACACCTGTATGCAAATTTGGCAAAATGGTAGTCTTGTTACACATGGTAGTCTTGTTACACATAATATTTTTCTAAGTAACCTACTTAGGGTTATTGTTCTATGTGGTCTGAGAGTACATATTGATAACAGAGTTTAGAACTAACAGTAGTTTCAGGTTTATTAAAAACTGAACATGATAAGGAGAAGTAAGGGAAACCTATTCTATTGCAGAGGATAGGATCTTTATAAAGCATTTACTTGGGATCCAACAGTAGTTAAATTTAGAATATTAAATATTCTAAACTCTTCTAAGTGATTCTATATTATAAGCAAATGCTCTGGAAAATGAATAGAAAATTTATTCATGAAAGTAACCCTTTTGCAGATGCTATGGGAGTAAGATTATTAATCCCGTCACATCTAAGAATCTCACCTCAGATTTGCATAACACAGTAAACTAAATGGGGGAAATTCATGAATCCTAACATCTAGTTTAACTTTGGCTTTAGCTTTTTATACTTTTAAGCAAAAGTCCCCAC
>VMDR010027086.1:0-13739 GCA_007922815.1 Macrotus californicus
ATTTCTGTTTCTGATATTTTGTTGTTGGTATACAAAAATGCCTTTGATTTCTGAATATTGACTTTGCATCCCACTATTTTACCAAATTCATTTATAACATCGAGTAGTTTTTTGGTGGCGTCTCTAGGGTTTTCTATGTACACTATCATGTCATCTGCAAACAATGACAGTTTTGCTTCCTGCTTTCCAATTTGGATGCCTTTTATTTCTTTTTAAATTATATTAAACACTTGCAAAAGGAGTAACAGGAGAGGACGTGGGTCTTCAGACTTTCAGACCACGAACAGTTTATTCAGTGTGCCACTAGATGGCGCTGCTTATCCATGCCACCGGATAAACCTGTATTTTGCAGAGCTAGTTTCCAAACATTGTATTTAAATGTGACTAGTGTGAATTCCTGTATGAAATCATATAGTGAGTGTACCATTTCATTGGTAATAGTCTATCGCTAACCCAAAACACTATCTCCTGAAAATGTGTAGCATTCTTAGAACCTGCTCAACTATCAAACCCCATCCCTACCTTGGAGTCCTTCTGCTAAGGTTTTCACCAGAAAGGAGCCAAAAGAATGCAACTTCACCTCCAATAGTAGACGCCTAGAATTTCCTTCCTCCTATTTCAGGTCTACCCACCTGTTCCTCACAACCTTATTGTTGTCCTGAAATAGCAAAAGCCCTTGATCTCCATAGCTTCTTTACCCAGGGCTGTAGACCTTCCCTGGCCGCCTGCCAGGCCCACCCCTAACAGGTAGGTTGGCTGGAAGCCTCCTTCAGAGACTGAAGCCAGAGTTCAGCTCCTCCCCTCTACCAGGTGGAGGGAGGTACTCTTAGCATCTCAAGTGTTCCTGGGAACAGACATTGTTTGGCCAGTTAAATGTAGCATTTTACTTTCATAAGACTGGAGGTTAAATGGGTTTTAGGAAGCTTGTGGAGAACATAGCCACCAATCCTAACAATCCTGTCATTCAGAGAGGGCAAAACTCAAAGGGGGCGATTGACAGAGCTAAAAAGGGATCAAAACTCACTAACAGTGGTGCATATTCAGTATTCCATATTGAGTGCTGTAACGGGGCTCTGAAGAAAATGCAGTGGGGCAGGGTGCTGAGTTCTTCCTGGTGGGGGAAGGTGTTGCAGAGGAAGTGACACTGAGCTCAACTCTGCAGAGCTTGCTTGGCAGAGGGGTGGCAAGCCATACGGAAAGCCCACCGAGACCACGGGATGCTGCTGGACTAAGAAGTTTGCGAAGCTTGTGTGTGGCTGAGTAGGAGATTGGCCAAACACCAGACCGGAAGGGACCTGAGGATGGACAGTGTCAATGCCCTTCGAATGTTTATATGTGCCTGCAGCACCAAGCTGTGAGGAGCCAGCTAAGGTTGTCCAGGTCTGTCATAGGTTGAACTGTGTCTCCACACAAAAAGATAAGGAGTCTTGACCTTAGTACCTGTGAATGCGACCTTCTTTGGAAAGGTCTTTGAAGACGTGGTCAGGGTTAGAAGTTGCCATACCAGGGCAGGTGGTCACTAACGTAACATGGCTTGTGTCCACATGAGAGAAGAGGCACAGGCACACAGGCACACGTGAGGAGAACACCAAGTGATGAGAGGCAGAGACCGGAGTTACTCAGCTGCAAGCCAATGATTGTGGAAACCACCAGAAGCTTCAAGAGGCGAGGAAAGGCCCCTCCGCGTTTTAGAGGAGCGCGGCCCTATTGACTCTTTGATTTAGTCCTTCTGGCCCACGGGTGTTTCGGAAAACACGTTTCTGTTGTTTTCAGCTCCCCAGTCTGTGGCGCCTTGTTACAGCAGCTCCAGGAGAGCAGTGCAATGTTTTTCCCAGGCCCCTGCTTGCCTCCTGCTGGACCCCAGGGCCTGGCCTTGAGGGTGCACGTTCTCTGTGCCCTCCTATCCTTGCCTTGAGGGCTGACTCAAAGCTTATCACTGCTCCCTTCCGGGGCGAGGGGCGGGGTCAGATGTCCCCAGCTGTGTGTGTACTCGAAGAACTCATAGGAGGGGTCGTCACGGGACGACTGCCACTGGAGCCAGACAATGACATCACACAAATCACTCCGTTCACCTGTCCATCTCCACCTCGCCTCTCCTGGCTGCCCAGATTGTTACCAAACCCACATCCGGGCCTGAGCTATGGGAAGCTGTGATTTGAAGGAGAGACACAAAGGGTCTAAAAATGAGATTGTTCTGATCCTTGAAAGTGACAGTGAAATCTTTGGGACATCTTTCAGGCCTTGGAAATAAGATCAGACTGTGCAAGTGCGAGGACAGTAGGGGGAGAAAAAAAGTTCTTTTTTTTTTTTTTTTGTTTCCAACAAGGTGAGTTCATCCAAAAATGAGTTAAATATACATAGAACGTTTTCTTTCTACTGACTTTATTACCTTCAGTTTTTGAAAAGTTGACATTTTAAATAATCCTAATGACATCAAATCTGTCTTAATTACAACCTTTCCTTTCAGGGCACAGAGTTGTCTATGGAAGAATTTTCTAAATTTCTTAATTAACCTGCCATGACTTTATTTTGCCAAAGACTGTGCTCTGAAACCATTATGAGATATTCTCTACATGCTAGCCCAGAGTAGTTAAAAAAACCCCAACTATAACATAAAGCATAATTCCTATACCAACAAACTGCTCAGCAGCAATGAAAGGTAATAAAGGCTAAAGGAAAGAAGCAACCGCCAGATTAACAATTTAAGTTTCCAAGGTTGCAGAGGTCAGCATTCCTGTTCTGCACACATCACTTCCAAGGGAACTTTTGAGGATAAATTCTGTTGTTCTTGCCTGCCTCAAATCTAATTTTTGATGATGAGGGTTTTATAAGCAAGTGTAAATTCATTAATATACAGCTTTTTACTATCTACTTTCTCTTTCAAAAAAAGGAGTTAATCCTTCCTGTAGACAGAGGCCACATCTTGAGTTTAATAGGATTGTGCAGAAGTGTGACTGGGAAGAAAACACACAATCTTCCTTGTTTCTCTTTATGTATTTGTTCCGCAGCAGCAGGAGACCTACCTGGAGACCAGTGAAACTGCAGGGTGCTCACTCAGGTCTGCTCTAGGGCTGTCTTCACAGAGTCGTCATAGCATATCCGAGTGACTAAATTAAGATACTTTAACTGCAAAATGTCAAGAGCATCCTATCTTTCCACTCCACCTTGCTCTTTCCAGAACTTTCTTTGGGTTGGCTGGCATTGGGGTGGCCATGAACATTTTGGGGACTCGACCAAGGCAAAGTTGAGCTAATCTGGTTTAGAAGACACAGTTATGGGGTGTTGGTGGGGAATCCCTGGCCTCAGGCTGGTTCTTCATGGGTGCTGCCCTTCAGGAGCTATTCCTGGGGAGGGTCCTTGGGTTGTTGAGGACACAGGCCCTGGGGCTTTCTGAAACCCACATAGTTTGTCTCGCTGAGCTTGGGAGATGCCTTGGGGTCCTGGTGTCTTCAGCCTCCTCCCACCACAAGCGCGGGCCTCTCTCTACCTGCAGTTCATGTAGGCACCTTCTCCAGACCCTCAGGAGGCATCCTTGTCTTGCCACCAGACCCATGGCAGGCCACTCAGCACTCCCTGCTGGGGCCTCTGGGCTGATCACCTGGATTCCTGTCTGCAATTGCTGCCACAGGTATATCTATCTGCAGATTACCACTGCTGATGCTTTCCTGTATATGCTCTTCTGAAACTATCCGCCAGAAGGCAGGCATGGGTGGTGGGTAGAAGGCAATAATTCTTTTCTTTGTTTTCTAAGATTCCCAGAGAGAAGAAATTAGAAGACTTACTCCTTTTGGCTACTTTCTACATGTCTCTCCTAGTTTCTCCCCTGCAGATGAAATGTAGCCCTCCCCTGCTTCACATAATGAGGGCTAAGTTTTAACAAGTGCTTGCTCTGCACTGGGGTGGGAAGGCACTATTCTAAGCACTGGACGTATATTAACTCATTTAACCTTCACAAATATCTTATGAGCTGACCTAATATCACTTTTCTATGAATGAAGATACCAAGGCACTGTAGCCCACGTGATGGGGGTGAGCCCCACCTCCCACTGTCCAGGCTCATAAAGCCAGGATCTGCTCTAAGCAGTGAGGGCTCCCTTGCTGATTCTATGCTGAGCTGGGTCTGGAGGAATCTGGGAATTCCTCTGTGAAGACAGTGCCTGGCTTTCAAGCCTCTAGTTTTGCTGAATAGAACAAGCCATCCCCTCTGGAGAAGCCTCTTGTGGGTGGGGCGGAAGGAGGCACGTAAGGAGGGAATTAAAGCATCCGTTTAGTGTTTCTCAGGCTCAGAACGCTTCGGGGAAGAGAGCAATCCAAGTTGCATTTTGGAATATGGCACTGTTTTAAACAGTGATATCTTTTGGAACAGGGGTAGGTTCTGTGCAAAGTGTTTGGTTCAGCAGATGGCGTCATAATATTCCTAATCAGGGGCTGACTTTCTGACACTCTGATTAGGAGGCGAGGAGCTCTTAGAAGTCATTTCAGCTCACATGAGATACGCATCCCACCATTCACCTCAAACTGGAGGGTGGCTTAGGTGTTTGGGGCCTGGGGATTCCAGAGGGCTCCCTGGAAGTTGCCCTCTCATTGTAACTGAGAGCAGATCATGTGTGTGTGTGTGGGGGGCGGTGCTGAGTTTTTTCCGCTAGAGATTTACCCCCCAGTCAAAAATAAAATGGTGACACAATAGGGATCCTCGGGGCACTCATCAGACCACTTGCAACCTGACACCTGGAGCAGGGCAGCCCTGTAGGAGGCCGCGGGAGGTAGTTTTGGATTAGGGGATGTGGACAGCAACCTATATGAGCTGCTGCAATGTGGGTGCGGGGAGCGGGGAGTGGGGCTGGGGTCCCCAAGGTTGGCATCAATGCAGATGGGTGGATGCGCAGGCACTAGGGTCTCCCTCTTTTTCTTAAAGGAAATTATTTTATTTTTCTTTAAAAATAGGATAACTTTTAAAAATATGTATTTTATTGACTATGTTATTACAGTTGTCCCAGTTTTTCCCCCTTTGCTTCCCTCTACCCGGTACCCCTATCCCCTCCAGCAATCCCCACCTTAGTTCATGTCCATGGGTCGTACATATAAGGTCTTTGGCTTCTCCATTTCCTATACTGTTCTTAACCTCCCCCTGTAAGATAACTGTTTATTGTTACAAAAGCATATATACAGGGGTGGGCAAAAGCAGGTCAACAGTTGTTTGTGTGAAAAAGGCATGCAGGTATGATTATTACAGTAGCTGCATACACTCCGTGTCCTGCACTCACAACTGTAGGCCTGCTTTTGCCCACTGTTGCGTAAATATTAGAAACATAGCAATATTTCTAATGTATGTAAGAAAATAGATAAGCAGAGATAAAATAAAACACCAAGTTCATACTGATCTAACAGATTTCTGCTGTTAACCCTTTAGTGTATATCTTTTCCACAGACATAGATATTTTATCCAAATCAGGTGGTTCTGTCCAGTCTGTGACCTGCTTTTATTAATAAACAGATTTTCATCCCATCCATCACCCATTCTATATTCAAATTTCCTGAATGTCCTTCCTAGCTGGTTCATCCTGACCCGGATCCAGTCAGAGCACACTCGTTTTGCTGGTTCACATGTTCCCAAGGTCTCCTTTGATCTGGAATCGAGACAGGCCCTGTAGGGGTCCTGCAGAACGTCGCTCCTGGGTGTGTTTGCTCCGTGGAGGTATTTCGCCCCTCATCCTCGGTGTTTCCAATAACTGAGAGCTGCAGGCAAGGGCTTGGTGAGCCAGCTGCGCGAGAACGCATAGGGGCTCCCCCATGGGAGGCTGTGACAGGAAACCTAAGCACGGCCCCCTGTGGACAAGGACTGGCTCCTAGACTCCAGTTCTCTATCTTTTTAAATTTTATACATATACAGATATATTTTTTATATATTCGTATATGCACGTCTGCATGCATGCATGTATTAGCACTGCAGATGGGAGGAATGAGAAGTACAAAATCTATTCGGGCCATGCACAGGGAGTGTGCAGCCTGGATCTGAATTTCTGATCTGATACTGTCTCCTGTGATACATTACAAATCCCTCAAATCCCTCCACATTTTAGAGTCATTTTTACTAGTAGTTCAGTGACAACAGAATACTGATCTCCTATGTGACAGGGAAGTTTTGAAACCCAAACAGGGTAGAGTTGTATGGAAGTGATTTGTAAAGTTAAAGTTTCTGTACAGACAAAAGCTCTCAGTGATGGATGGGATGTGAGAAAACAGAAAAGAAATGAAATAATTTTGTGATTATCATGCATTTGTGGTGCAAAAAAACTCCTAATTCAACTAATTCATCTGACAATGTTATTCATATTTATGATGCCAGTTTTTGTTGTTTGTTTTCTAATAACAGAGGAGGAGACTGAGGGCTGTCAGACTGGCATTCATTTGGGGTTCACCCTCCCCACTTCACCACACCACCAGATGAACAGGAGAAGGAGAAGGAAAGCAGGGCCCACAGCAAAGTTTCATAATGTTGACTGCAAGGGGAGAGGGGGAAGCAAAAAGGAAGAAAATATATTTTGTTTTAAAATCTGTTGCTATGATATACTCTGCTTTCTCTTCAGATCACATAAATCTTTCGCCTTTTAAAATCTGTTGCTATGTGTCAGCCTCCTTTGGCCTTTCTGATGGTCAGCGCTCATGCACACCAGAAACAAGAAAGGCCCCCAATCAAGGTCATCCTGCTGAGTAAAAGTGAAAACCCCTTGCCTGCGGCAAATGACTTCCAAGTTCATCACTAGGCAGCTGTCACAGAGACCAAGAAACAGAAAGGCTCACCAGCTACATGAAAATGTTTAAACACGCCAGTACAAACCCCAGGACAAAGCACAGGGAGAAAGAGACGAGGTGGGGAGCCAGTTACCTGAGTCCTGCCCTCTCCTTCACTCCCACTGCCCACCAAGGCCTCTCTAAAGATTCTGTGGTCTGGGGAGCAGAGCTGAGTAGGGGAGCCAACAGGAACTTGTTACAGAGAGACACGTGGACTGTATGCATTATGCACAGCCATGGGGCAGAGTTTACTGTGTCTGTGCGTCGCACCTCCTGAATGCTGAGTGTACACCTTCGGCATGTATGGAGCCACCCCATGTGAAGTCCACTTGGTCCTTCTGCCCCTCCTCTCTGCTCAGCATACAGGCTGCATGCTTTATCTACACCTAGGCTTCCTAAGCAATGTCTTTCCACATTCCATTTCATACTCATCTCTATTTCCTATAGCTAAACTGAGTATCTTTAAATTGTACAACAAACATGCCTTGCGAGCCCACCTCAGGTCCACGTGCGCCCCCTCCTGAGCCAGCCTCCAGCACAGACCCCTTGCCCCCCACGCCCCCGCCCGCCGCACACACAAACTATGCCTCTCAGGGCTCCCCCAGCTGAGCTCTCTTTCCACCCTCTTTCCTCAGAGAGCGCTCACCAGCACCTTCCACGGTTTGCAGCCGCTGCCTTAAGGAAGGCCAGGAGACGGGGTGGTGAGCGCACAGTACAACCTACAGACGATGTGTTAGAGAACTGTACACCTGCATCCTATACAATTTTATTAACCAATGTCACCCCTGTAGAAAAGAAGGCCAGGCGATGAGAGGAAAGACACAGATTCTCTGAACTTGCCCCCATGTCAGTGCTGCCACCTCACCCTTCGATTCTCATCAGACCAGGCCGCCGACCCTGGGGCCTGAGTTTCACGCAGACAGAGCCGAGCTTGGGAAGACACTGGTGATAGCCCTCAGTGAAGCCAAGAATGCGGAACGAATGAATTGTCTCTTGCTTTAAGCAATCCTTCCTTAAAATGCCACTACTAATACACTTTTGGAAGATTATGAAAATCCACGAGGGAGACATATTTGTAAGGGTAGAAGTGCTGGCTGATCTCCTGTCCACAGCCCTTCCCCCTTCCTCCACGCAGCAGAATGCCTAGGCAGCATAGGTAGAAAGAGACAGTGTCTCAGGAAAAGGGCCACCTACCCCTGTGTCAGGTCTGAGTCAGTCATGCAACCCTGTAACTCGGGGAGCAGGGGCTCAGCCCCAGTTTGGGTAAAGGATCGCAGGGGTAAGCGGGAAAGTGGTGGGGCTGGGATGGGACAGGTTCCCTGGGCAGCAACGGAATTCTCGAATCAGGAAACTCAGAAGGGAAGGTAATCTACCCCACCCCCAGTGCACACATGCAACACATATACATGTACACACAAAACAAGACACACAAGCACACACAGATATCTACACAACAGCACAGTATGTGCTGCCTCGATCACAGTACATATAACACATGCATGTGCACAGACCACACACAGAACACATATTCACACACTCCACATGCCACAGAGACCACAAACAACACACAAGAGCACACCACTATACACACCATACAGATCACACATACATACAACACACACATGCGTGTGTAGATGCAGCCCTTCCCGCCTTCCTCCTGCTTTTGAATGCTGCCCTCTGAAGCTGCGTTTGGAGGGTTCACTGCCACGCTGCAGCTGCGAGGGTCCAGCCAAGGGCTGCACGCAGACCCTGCACCCAGCCCAGTGCTACTGGTCTCCTGGGCTAGACACTTCTGCATCCCCTGCCTTTACACTTCCTGTTCTGTGAGAAAATACAGCTCTGCTTCCTATGTAATATTTTAGTCATGCGTTCTATTGGCAGTTTAATCTGCCTGACAAATCAGTGAACTCGATTACAAATTTGTAAGACTATGTTGTACAGTTTTTAATCCTTTACTGCACCCAGCGGCTTGCCTTTTACAGATTAGACGCTGATGGCGTGTTAGTCGGTAAGTGAGAGAGAATGTGAAGGGGATGGTGCAAGGGAGTGGGAAAGGCCCACATCTATGCCTGATGCTGCAGGACAAAGCAACGACAGCAGCACCTGCTGTTACGTTGTCACTCACATCAACCCTTTCCCCTCTCCAACCCGTTTGAGTTTACAGTAGCCCTACGAGGCAGGCGCTGTCGTTACCGTCCCCACTCGACACCCGAGGAAGCAGACCCTGGTACAGAGTGAACGGAACACCAGAACACTTAATGGTCAAGAAAAGTGTCTTCACGCAATATTTAAAAAATGAAAATGAACACGAAGCTTTATGATGAACACAAATGAACCCTTTAGATGACGACAGGATGTGGCCAGGTACTTCTACAACCTGACCTCACTCACCTCACTAACCCCAGCTCTGAAATAAAACATTATTTACAAAAAGGGTAGGTCTGCCATAGTTTGCTGATAAAGTTTAAAAAAAGAAAACACTGGAGCAATATTATCTATGGATTACTGAGTTATTTGGTGCCTTCTTAAATTTTGTGCCCAAGCTGAGTGTCTCAATCCCCTCACCCTGGTCCCTGCCCTGGAGGTAGAGCCAGGGCCTGAACACAGACAGCCTGACCCTAAGCCTGTGCTCTCAAGCCGTGGATTCACCTTTCTTTAAAAGGAGTGGAGGGGAGCGATCATTGGGCCATCCTCAAGGTGGTTCCCATTGTCCCAGAAGACCTTTGGAGGTGAAGAAAGCATTTATTTATCTGTACTGGATAATTTGAAAGATATATATCTACATGACTTGCATCATGCTCGTTTAAAGAAAACAATTCTTTTTACTATGTTCCTTTTAAAGATTTGGAAACAAATCCAGTGACACTAAATGATTTGCCTCAGCTTACTCCGCTAGTAGGTGGATGGGCCAGTGTTTGACCCTAAGACTCTGCTGTAGAGCCAAGACCTTTCTGTGACCCCCTAGAGTTTTTGTAGCATGTGGTCAATTGAAACTAGGCACATGCAGGTCTGAAATACAGATTTTACCCTAAATCGAAGTCAGAGACACACGGATGGGGTAAGCAGAGACACAAGCAGAACCAGGTGGGCGTGGGAGGGGGAGAAGGGACCAGCAGAGGGAAGGGGAAAAGGTAAAGGGATGCAGCAATGAGGGGCACAGATTAGAAAATGCAGGCGGATCCCTGAAGGGTGCTCTCATTAGCAGAGAACTTATAACTGACCATGTAACTGCATCCTTCGATCTCAGCAACCACCCCATGGAGTACGGAGAATAGATAGCACAGGTGAGAAATGTGAGGCCGATTGTTAAGTGACTCGCTTACCCAAGGTCACGTCTTCTCAGTTGTGTTGCTAAGACTTACTGCTCCGCATCTGCAGGAGCCGGGGTCAGAAATACGTGTCCATCAGAAGCAGCATCCAGGCTGAAGTGGCAGACCATTGCCAAAGGAAGGAAGGGCAGAGGCGGCAGTGAGGAAACGCAAGTCACCTCATGTGAAAAGACGTCCCCATGGCCTACCATGCCCACTTTCTTTAAAGCTCAGCTCACTGGGCTGTTGCTTCCAGAGCTTCTAGAAAACCCTACTCCCAGCTTTGGCTTTTCCTATTTGACCTTCTCTTACACCTCTTGGTGGGTGTATCTGATTTCTCTATGAAAGATGGAGGTCTTTGAGGGCTGAGGAGAGGTTCTGATAATATGAAGAGCAAGAGCTTGCTGTCTCCCATGGCTTGAGGTTAAGTAACTTGCCCTAAATCCCTATGACCAGAGCAGAGCCAGTGTGCATGCTCAGGCCCACACTGCCTCGTCAGTGCCAGAGCTCTCTCCACGCCCAGCTCTTGCAGGTGGAGAGCCTGGATGCCTCATCCACAGCTCCTGGCTGCACTGACGTGACTTCCCTACTCCACTGTTTTCCTCAAGGTGAATTTGCCCAGAAAGCTGCAAATTACTTTCTATTTCCAAAATGTTACTGAAAGACCCATCAGCCTTCCAATAAAAGGCATCAAAGATCTTTTACATCCCAAGACGTTTTCATCCTGGCCTCAGAAACACTGCCATGCTGCATCCAACAGTCCTGCACGATCACACTGTTGCACTTTCCCTGTCCTGATGGAGGCCCCTTACACCAGACTCCAAACCTCAGCGAGGGTCCTGGGATTGGCCTCCTCCCTCAGCCCTGCAAGAATAAACACAGCTTTGTCTGCTCATCAGCAGAGTGTTTGGGTGATATTTTGGGGGAGCTGGAATTTGATAACAGAAAGAAAAGAAAAAGAGAGATGAGAGAAAGAGAAGTGGTAATAGGGATATTTCACTAAGGACAGGTAATCACGCAGTAGTAGTGACATTCTAGTGCCCAGTGCCAACACGGTAAATGGGACTTCCTCGTATGTACAGCAGGAAAAATAGTGGTTAGCTACGTGTAATTCCCAGGTTCAATGTGCTGCCCTCATGTGACCTGTGTAGGAAGGTCGCAAACTTGATTCCCCATAACCCAGGTAGAAGGGAGAGTTATATTTGCTAAAAAATGGTTTTTCAGTTGCTCTCTGTCTCCTTTCAGGGGAAGGTACATTTCTTTGGATTCCACAGCCCACATCTCATTTCCTTTCCCAGGATGGCATCTGGACAAGGGGCGTTCACTCAGTCTCAGGGCTGCATGGGGGTCCTCGACGGCCTCTCAGCTACCACTCCGGGGTCTTGGCCTACAGAGTCTCCCCCCCAGGAGCCCACCCCAGGATCCTCTGTCATGTGAGCTGCTGCCTACGCCCTCCACAAGGCCCACATAAGAGTGTGACCCTCTAGCCACTTGTCCTTTCATGCACAACTTTAGTACTCACTGCACACAAATGGGACACCCATGTGGGATCAAGGATACCTAGGAATTCTCTGCCCGGAACCCTGCAGGGGAAGTAGGACAAAGGACCTACTCTCAGTGTCCCTTCAACCTACTCACACGTCAACCCTCCTCCAAAATGTCAGCCAGAGAGGGAGGTCAGGGCCTGCATTGATGTCTCAGGGCTGTCCCAACAGAATACCACAGCCTGGCAGCTTAGAGTACAGTAATATATTTTCTCACAACTCTGGAGACTGGAAGTTAAAGATCAAGGGGTCAGCAGGGTTGGTTTTTTTGAGGTCTCTTTTCTTGGCTTGCAGAGGGCCATCTCCCCGCTGTGTCTTCCCATGGTCTTCCCTCTGTGCCAGTCTGTGGCTTAAACACTTCTTATAAGAACACTAGTCATACAGGATGAGGGTCCACTTGCATGATCTCATTGTATCTTAATTAACTCTTTAAGGGCCCTTCTCCAAAAATAGTTGCATTCCGAGATATAGGAGTCAGAACTCCAAGGTAGGAAATTTGGATGTGTGGAGAGAACATAATTCAACCCATTATAGTACCCATTTCTGCAATTTCCCTTTGCTCTGTTCTATTTTCTGTTCAATCCCCAGGGGCCAGGAGCCCCGATTGTCCACTTCCTTTTCCTTTCTAGATGGGCATCTTCTTCCTTTCCTCTTTCCAATTTCCCTTCTTCCCTTCCAAAATGGCAAAATTGCACATAGGGGAAAGAAATGAGAAATCCATTAGCTTAATATTTTTCAAAGTATTATTTTCCTTGCCTCTGTGTAGAGTCCTGGGACACCTACGGATAAGCCTGGTACAGTGGTTGAGGAAAGGAGGTTGATAAAAACGGACTTGCAGGAGGAACAGCAGGGCCCCTGAGAGGAGATACAATTCGAGACATGGAAGGTGTACATGACGAGCTCACCAGGGCCTCTGGGAGACCTCGGACTGCTTGCTCAGCCTGACCTACCTAGGCCTCTGCCGCCGGTTTATGTGTTGGGGAGGAAAGGCTCATTGCCATCTGAGAGAATTTGCTCTCTGATTCTGGAGCCACGTGGACCCCTGTAAAAGACAAAGCGGTGAGAAAGGGAGACTTTTCCCCACCTGGAGATGCTCCCTGGGGCTCTCAGGCGGTCCAGAACGGGACTTCTGTGTGGCGCCAAGGTTGAGCAGTGACAACATGGGTTTAGCAAGCTAATAAAAATTCTCAGGGATACTATAACCTTTTTTTGTACCCTCAGGCTGTGAGGGCTAGGAATATCCAGTTTCTTTAAATTAGATTAAAGGAGAAAAAAAAGTTAAAAAAAAACCCCACTGGTTAATTGACAATATTTTCATTGCAATTTGTTCTTTAATAAGCAGGTTTAAGACCATTTACCATATAACTTTTGACCTACTATCCCTTTCAATTTTAATGAAACATGTTTCTTATATGCAATTTTTATAATTTAACTTTCTGTATTAGAGTAGTTGTTAGCATCTGATGATGAGCACGAACCCAGATGAACTTACTTTAGATTTACAAGGTATCTGATTCTCTCTCACAGCTGCTTCTCTGCCTCTCGGAATGATTAGGGAGTGCTTTCGTAACTGTGGCAAGCGTGAAGTGATAATGAAACACTCCTAATCAGAAAGTGGCTGAACGGACTTGCTAAACAATGGCTGGTTCACTGAGCAATGAAGGACTAACAGCTCCCCCTAGTGCAATTACAGGGGTATAAATGTTTACACTAGCTAAATTAGGAACCCCATTAAATCAGCACAAATTCAGGTTTAAACCACACTTTACTCCAGATTTTCACAAGTAGAATAAAAAACTGTAAGTGAAAATTCTAATTGTCAGTCAGAAATAAGTTAAACACTATATCAATTATTTTTGTAACTGACTTTATAAAATCATGCATTTACTTAAATTGTCTAAAATCTAAAAAGACACAGATAAAAATGAATGTAATTATCTCAGAACAATAATTCATATTAACTTATTAAAATGTAATCCTAAGGGTTTATTAAAAGAACAGCAAATATTGATATACTACTGGTAAGACCACAATATTTTGATTAGATTTTCATAAGAAAATAGATGTATAGTTAAGTAACTGCCACTAATAAATT
>VMDR010027087.1:0-13745 GCA_007922815.1 Macrotus californicus
ATTTTATTTTAAAAAATGTCCCTTTTATAACACCCATATTTACTACTTGAGAAATATGGTCTCTAAGTGCTGAAAGTTTTTCAACATAAAGATTTTCTTCAAATCATTACATGTACTGAAGCTTCTTTTACTTTGTGGACACTTCAAAACCTGCTTGTCCATCATTTTATCATTTTATTACATTGTTTGTCTATCAAATCCTTTCCAAGTAATAGTAACAAAGTGTGCATTACTAGTAACAGCTATTTTGTCATCTCATCTATTACTCACCCATTTATCCAAAAATATATATTCATCATCTAATACTAGAACATTTCCACCACCTCCAAAGAAACCCCGTATCCATTAGCAATTACTGTTCTCCTCTCCCCCTGTCCTGGCCACCACTAAGCCACTTTGTGTGTCTGTGAATTTGCCTATTCTGGACATTTCAATATGAATGTGTCTGGCTTCTTTAACTTGGTAGAATGTTCTCAAGTTTCACTCAGGTATCAGTACTTCATTCATTTTTATGGCTGAATATTATTCCACTGTATCATGTTTTGTTTTTCCATTTATCAATTGATAGAATGAATGGGTTGTTTGTACTTTGTGGCTATTACAGATAAAACTGTGATGGATAGGATTTTTTTTAAAAATACTATTTTAAAAGATGCAAAAAAACTTAAGTAAATAAACATACATTGCCACTTTTACTGGGTGATTTACACAGATACAAAATTTCATGGAGCCTGATAAAATAATCATTAAACTCCCTGAAAACTATCAGAAATCTAAAAGAAGGAATACAGGACTAGGACTCTGGGTTTTTTAATGTTTTTTGTCTTACTAACATCTTTCCTTTTCTCCACCTAAATACCCATGCCCAGTGTAACTTGCATGGCTAGAATGGAGGCTGTAATTGTGACAAATTTATGAATATTACAAACGATTACCTTCATCATCCTCTGCTCCCGAGTCTGGTGCTTCGTTATCCTCCTGATCGAATCCGTCTAAGTACGTGATTTGCTGCAGCAGCTCAAACACATTCTCTCTATAATCTTCCAGGGTGGTGATCTCACAGTTAAACAAGTCAAGACTTTTCAAATTTTTAAGATTTTGCTGGCAAAGTAAAAAGTTAAAACATATTCAAGATTTAAAAAAACACATGTTATTTCCTTTCAATTCATAAACCAGAAAATATATACTTGAAATCAAGAGAATGGTTTTTGGATCTTTAGCACTTTATAATGAAAGATTATTACATCAAGCACAGCCAATTCTTAACGAGGCCCTGGCACACACGCAAATGCTACAGAAGGAGGAACTTTGCTGCAGCTCACTGCTGTGTCTCCAGCACCTGGCTTGGTGCCTTACTTATAGTAGGCACTCAGTATATTTTGTTGACAGAATCTATGCATAAATAAGAAACAACAATAACACGTTTACTTTAAATCCACAAACTTACTTTTAGCAATTTCAACCTCTTTATAAGCTTTTTTAAAAATCAAGCAACAATTTTCAGAGTTGTACTTCATCCATCTCCTTTCCCTTTCCCTCATACTGGGAAACAAATGAGCAAATAATGAAATAACTCAAAAAATCATCAAGAAGGCCCTGGCTGGGTAGCTCAGTTGATTAGAGCGTTGTCCCATGCTCCAAAAGGTTGTGGGTTCAATCCCCAGTCAGGGCATGTAAGGGTGATGATTTTAAAACAAAAATCACCAAGAAGGAAGGAAATGGAATAGAATTTAAGAAAATAATAGAAATTTTCAGACCAGGTATTCAACTCCTGAGTTGACAATAAAATAAATTTCTCACCATTTCAAAAAATTATCTGAATGTTTTATTCCAAAGAAAAAGAAAGCCTTAACCATCTAGATCAGCGATTTTCAAACGTTGTGCTGCAAGAATTTTTAAAACATGCAATACCTGATTACTTAGTCAGGGGCACTGACCTCTTTTCCCCTATAACTGTAAACCAAAAAAATGGCAACAGCCAACACAATAGCCATCCTGCATGAATGCCCTGTCTTGAACCATAAACATATAGGTCATATAATAAAGTTGCATCTTATTAGTCACATTGCATAATAAAGTTGCATCTGATTGGTTAATTCTTCGTAGTAGAAATCCTTATATGCAAATATAGGCACCTGATTTTTCTAAAAAGTCACTTGGAGCAAAAAGAGCAGGAAATTACTATTTTTTTTGTAAATCAATCAAAATTATACTTATTATTTTGTCAGATCAGCAAAGGTATCTCTTTTGGTATGCAGCAGAATTTTAGTAACTAGTTTATATGTGCCATGAGATGAAAACAGTTGAAAATCACTGGTCTAGATCACAACACAAGAAACTCAGAAGTTTCAAAACAGTGAAATACACAGGATAACCACTCCTCTGATATTACAATATTTGTCTAAATACACAGACAAATATTTATCAATAATTTTCACAATAAGCAGAGATAAAAATTTCTAGTATGTATGAATTTCCACTTTTATTCTGACAAATAACTTCAGTGAAAATTGTTATTCGAAGTAATATGGTTATAAAATTTATTTATTTATTAGAAGATTGTATTTATCTATTTTTTTAGAGAAAGGGGGAGGGAGAAAGAGAAGGAGACAGACATCAATGTGTGGTTGCCACTCACACACCCACAACTGGGGACCTGGCCTGCAACCCAGGCATGTGCCCTGACTGGGAACCAAACCAGCAACTCTTGGTTCTCAGGGCAGTGCTCAATCCATTGAGCCACACCAGCCAGGGCATAAAATGTATTTTTTTAGTAATTAGAAACCATCTGAAACATTTCAGTGTTTCAAATAGTCTTCTAATATTGGTATCTCATTTGAGAGGGACTGATTAAATCAAAACTTGTGCCTTCCTAACTCCTTTTACTTTTTCCCTTCCAGTTCGGTATCCCTTATATGCCTTTTAACCTCCTTATTTATATTCTTGTATTTTATGATAAACAAACAAAAATATTTGTCTAAATAAATGAGCAATAATTTTGCTTCTCCTAAAAAACATATACGGCTCTGGCTGGTGTGGCTCAGTGGGTTGAGCCTGTGAACCGAAAGGTTGCTGGTTCGATTCCCAGTCAGGGCACATGCCTGGGTTGAGGGTCAGGTCTCCAGTTGGGGGCACGCGAGAGGCAGGCGATTGATGTTTCCCCCTCTTTCTTCCTCCCTCCCCCATCTCTTCAAAATAAATAAATAAAATCTTTTGAAAAAAAAATATGTATATATATGCAAATCTCAGAAAATGCAACCAAAGAAAGTGAGCCCAGAGATAAACCTTGCCACTTACCAGAGCTTCTAGTACACTGATATCTTTGATTCTGTTTCCACTCAGATTGAGGTGGGTAAGATTAGGGCATTTCTCTGCCAGAACTTCCAAGCCTCCAGAAATCCTATTGTTACTAAGTTCCAACTATATATTCAACATGGGGAGAAAAACAAGGAATGCTGAGGACTCAGGACACATCAAAGATTTTTAAAATATATCAATATGAAGAAAAAAAATGTGTCATTGTCTCTGGCTTCAAGACTGTCACAAGTGATTAATTTCCAAATTCCACCTACAACCACCAAATAGTAATATATTAGAACAGATGAATGCTCAACTTAACGATGGAGTTACATCCAGATATACCCATCACTGGAAGGTGAAAATATCTCAAGATAAAAATGCACTTACTACATCTAACTTAGCAAACATCATAGCCTAGTCTAGCCTATCACATACTCAGAACACTTGCATTAGCCTACCATTGGGTAAAATCATCTAACATGATTAATAGATACACTGTAGAATAGCAGTTGTTTACCCCCATGATCTCAGGACTGGGAGCTACGGCTCATTGCCACTGCCCAGCATCACGAGACAGTACTCTATCCCCTGTTACTAGCCCAGCAACAGATCAAAATTCAACTTTGTAGTGCAGTTTCTACTGAATGCATATTGCTCTCACACCCTCACAAAGTCAGGAAGTTGACAGTCAAACCACGGTAAGCTGGGGACTGTCTGTACAATGGCTCCTAACGTAGGTTGGGTTCCAGTTGTTTAATAGTTAGATTTTATGCTTCAAAGAAAAACATTTGGTAGATGTGAGGTTGAAATTCATGCCGCAAAGTAATTTCATTATTAAATTTAAATTTCTAAAAGCAATACTGGAGCTGATTCCAAAATCCTACATAGCCCTTTTGCTTACCTCTAGAAACTTAGAACCCTCGAATTAAAAGGCAGAATGGTCATTCCATTCGGCCAATTACTAGAAATAGCTGTTGGCCGTCAGATCATGATGCTCTCATGCCGAACGTCGACTTACCTTTCGAAGTTTACTTAAGTTAGGAAGCCTGGCCAGTGAACTTAGTTCCACGTTCATCATACTCAGAAACTCTAGTTTTTTAAAAGTATCATTCAGGCCTTCAATTTCCCCATTGATACAGTGGCAATTATCAAGGACTAGCTGTGTCACCTGTAAGAGAGAACAAGAATGCTTCCTTAGTTTGCCGTCTTTTTGGCAAAAGACCTGGAGTCCTGACACTCTGGAAATGCGAATATTAAAATCACCAACTAACCTTTCAAATTTAAGCTTGGACTAAGAAGTTTAATGCCTGTTTCAAATCAGTAAAACGTTAAAAAAACTGATAAAGGTCCCATGTGAAACTTGTTTCTGATTCTGATGAGAAGAATTCTCAACATCGGGCCATGTACTTATGCAGTGAGGGGACACGAGAATACTGGGAAAGGATGCAGTGAGCTGCTCTACAACAATAGAGTAAAGAAAGAAAACTGTTGTATTCACTTTTTCCATTAAACCCCCTTATCTTTGGTTGATAAATGCCACCATAACTCGAAAGTACCTTGTTACCCTCCACGAAGAAATGTTAGAAAGCTCCTTCTGAGACAACCCAGCTTTCGGATATTGTTAGTTCTAGTATCAAGGCCAAACAATATCATCCAGTACGATACATCCTTGACAAAATGTTATTTCTCCCTGCCATTTTGGTGGCATTTTTGTGACCACCTCCCCCTTCTTGGGATGGGGTGGGTGGCGGCTGGATCCTCCATCAGGCCAACAAAACTTTCTCATGTGGACCTAAATGGACTTAAGGGGAAAGCAAGCTGCCATGACTGTCCATTGCCAGTATGTCTGAAGTATTTTGAGAGCTGAAAAATTGGCAACAAGGAATGCCACCTTCTCTATTTGAAAATGACTTACGTAATTACGTAATGACGTCAGTGAGCATTAAAGGCATGATGATCTGTTTAGAGATGAGGAGGCCACAGGCCAGAGGGTGAGAACGACTGGCCTGGGGTCACACAGCACGAGGTAGAGCAAAGCCTCCACTCTACAGTCTTCTGACTCCTAGTCTCGCTGAGCAGAGGAGAGGGCCACTAAATCTAACATCAGAAAACCAGTTCTTCCACTTGAGTAAATAACTGCACGGTCCTGAGACTCCACCATTAACCCACCTTACCAGTTCGTATGAAGGAGTAAACAGCAAAGAGGAAAAGCCCTTTGTAAACTGTCAAATACTACGTAAATACGAGAGACCGTTATTACACCGAAGGGGAGGAAGGAGAAACTGCAAAAAGGCAACATCCGGCACTTGCCAGAACTGGAAAGGAAATCACTACGGTAGGGCAGGTAAAAGAATGGGGGGGGGGGGGGGATCCACTTTTCCAAACCAAGACACAAAAAAAACATTCTAAAGGTGTGCATCTCAGAGACAGCTTTTTTAAGTCTGATTTTGTTTTATTCTGAATCCCCTCAAGTGCAGGTTCTAGACAACTTCCAGTTCTAACAGTGGCTGTTTCCTCCTCCCTGCCACCTGCCAATTTCAGGGAAACAAACTTTTTTTTTTTAAGTACATAAAGATCTTGGGTTCCCACTCTGCACACCGCCGCGGGAGACCCTACTTATCCTTTACGCTGGTATGCACAGGGGCAGCCTCCACCTCTGCTGAAAAAGTGATATCCCTTATATCCCAACTCTTGGATTTATCTCAGAGGCTGCAGTTGGCAAGCCTCTAGACGCTTTCCTCTGCGATCAGAAGTGTGAGGTTCCTCGCTGGTCACGGCCCGCTCTGGCGATCTGCTGCTCCGCCAGACGGGAAACCCCACAAGGGGCGGGGACTCTACGCAAAAAAGGGGTAGCCCCCCAGCCCGCGTTACCCCGGTGCCTCCGCGGGGGACGGGAAGAGGTACCAACGGAAAGGAGGCGGAAACGCCTCCCGTCGGACCCTCCAAAAGTTGACCGCAACGCTGCCTCGCGTGGCCCCTCCCAACCCCGTCTCTTTAACTAAGGCGACAGCAGCGAGCGCGCATCATTTAGTTTCGCCAAATCCATCTTTAAAGCACAAACCCCTACGACCCATTTGTTGAGTTTTGTGAAACTGCCTCCAGGGATCAAATTCAGAGTTGCGGCCGCCACAACACGACACGACGAATATCGTTACACCGCGGGGGGATTACTCCTCTAGTCCCCTCTCAGCCTCCGATTACAACGACGAGTCCCCAAAACTTACCCGCGGCCGGAGGGCCGGCCGCTGACCCAGATTCCGCCCGCTGCGGTGGGCGCGCGCCGCTGCCCCGGGGGAGTGGGCGCCGCCGGCAGCGGGTAGTCCCCGACTGCGCCAGCGACCCCAGCCCGGGCCCCGCACGCGACCTCGGACGTCCAGGGGCCTCGAGGCCGGGGGCACCCCCACTCCAAAAAAAAGACTTGGCAGCACTGAAGAAAAGTTGGACTAACTTCTCAGGCGACGAGGGCTGCGGCAGGGTCGAGTGGGACTGGGGGGTCGCGCCCACGCCGCCCGCCTATAGGAGGAGGAACTCCGGCAGCCGCGCGGCCCCAACACCCTGCTTCCCGCCCCCACAAGGCCAGGACGCCTGACTCGAAGAAAGGAGAAAGGGAATAAGCCCCCATGCACGCACAACCCCCCCCCCCGAAACTTAAACCCTTCGCCATCTTAAGTAAAAGATTTTAATGATTTAAAACTTCAAATTAAATATTTCCCTCCAACGCCAGGTGGGGGTTAATTCATTACCCTTTCCCACACACCCACCGAGGCCCCCCGAAACCCGATCCTCCGAATCCTGGGCTGACGGGGAAGGGGAGGGGGCTGAGTCATCTCACCTCCTCCGGGGCTCTGTTCCTTAACTCCAGGTTAATCCTCTTCTTCATCTCCATGTCCTCCTGCTCTTCTGCTACTACTCTCCTCGGTTATCCTGTCCTGCCTTTCCCACTACCCCCAACCCTCAAATTGTAAAAGATTTGGAAATGAATGAAAAGAAACGCAAATATAAACGCCCACCACCACCACCAGATAGGTGTGGAGAAGAAAGAAAAGGATAGCAAATGGAGTCCAAGGAGTTGGGACTCTAACTCGGCTGCCAACACCTCCTTGTCCACACGCTCCGCGCGCACTCACATGCACACACACACATACACACCCGCAGTTCCTTCCCCTTCAATGGCTGCTGAGAGACTGAGCCTCCATGACACGGCACCGCCAACCCCCTAGCCTACACTCCACCCACCTCTCAAATATATTGGTTACTGCTTTAACATCGCAACATCCCATTGGACTGAACAAATGTCTATCAGTCTTGAGGGCGGACCTGAACCAGAAATGCTGTGTCTATTAGCTACGACCAAGCGCGCAGTTAACTCCGATAGGTCCAGGACGGTGTTCGTCCCGGGGAAATTATTTTGAATCCCAGTAGCCCCCCTACTTTTCTTTGTGTGGTTGGCGCGCTTTCCCTAGGTTCTCGGGCGGTTTTGATGCCTGTAGGGTTTGTTCCGGGCTTTTTTCTTTATGTTTTTACTGTTAAAGGGAGAAAGAAAGCATCCTTCTTATGTGCCCAAGTTGCGAGACTGGCAATTCAAGACACCGCACACACCGACTGCTGACGGTTTTAAAGCACAGCTCCTGGCTTTGCAGGCAAGGTGCACAGCAACATGCACATCACATGAAAAGCGTGACTTCTTGGCACTGCCCTGCCGGGGTCAGGCTTTGATGCAGAACCAGAGCTAGGATAAAGATGGTATTTTAACTTCCACCCTGAAGGACTGGCCGATTTTGAAAGCAGCTGGGTGAAGTATGGAAGTTAGGCACCTTTAAATTAAACTACCCTGCAGGAATCGTTCCTAAGGTAGTTGTTGCTGTAATAAACACTAAGGCCTTGTAGGAAAGACAATGCTGGCCTAATGAAAACCAGACATTTGACTCACAAAGAAATGGTACTGCCATCCTTCTTTTGGTTGATTTCCTTTTGGTTTGATTTCCGTGGAAATCGGCAGGTAAAAATGTGCTTTTAAAAGTCGGTCAGTGTGGGATAGAAAAGAACAGGAAAGAGTGATTTCTTGAAAATTTGTCCCGAGAGTCTAATTTTTCTTAGTTCTTGTTTAAATTCTATCCTTTTCATTCCCCTACACAATTCTCAAGATAAACACCCAAAGAAATTGAGTACGGTTTAGGGAAGAAAGGGGTGAAATTAGTCCAACCCCTCTCAGAACTGAGTTTGCTATTTTAAGGTATCAGGTTCAAGATCTGAGGTTTCCCAGCAGACCCTCCATCACTCCACCATCCCACCGCCTTCCCCCATACAGAGACACAATTTTCAAGTAGGGTTACATTTCAAATGGAAATATTTGGTATTTGGCATGTTAACTACTTTAAAGAAAAACAAAATAACGATTGTCTTTTCCTTGCTAAGTGTTCCCTTTGAATTCCCTGAAAGGGAAATTTGGGAAGATGAAAACAGACAGAGAGGGAGAGCCTTTCATATAAAATGACATCTCTAGGGGGGCAACTTGGATTTAGATAAGTTTGGTTATTTGCTTATTTTAATCAGGCTAAAGGAAGCCACCAGGATGATATGAAAACTGAACCAGAATGGACTGAGGAACAGTTCAAGGAAGAGTTAAAAACCAAGGGAAGGAAAAAAAAAGAAACCGGAAAGCACATTTTAGTACCAGCTCAGAAGAAGTCCCATGTTCAGGTCCCAGCAGCCACTGCAGAGTCTGGTACTCTGGATTGGAATCCCAAAGAGAATTCAGGAAAGGAGTTCAGGGTTAGGAGTCATCCACATGTGATGACTGAACAAACAAAATAGAAACGAACTCAGAGATATAGAGAACTGAGTGATGGTTGACTGAGGGAAAGGGGTCTGGGAGGCTGGGTGAAAAGGGGGAAGGGATTAAGAAGTACAAATTGGCAGTTACAAAATAGTCATGGGGTGTAAAGTACAGTGTAGGGAATATAGTCAATAATATTGCAATAACTGTGTATGGTGCCAGGTGGGTACTGGAAACACCGGGGGAACACTGTGTAAAGTATGATTATCTAACCACTGTGCTGTACACCTGACATAATACAAAATAATATTGAATGTAAACTGTAATTGAAAAAATAAAATTTAAATTTAAAAACAGTACACCATAGTCAGCATAGACAGGAATCCACCAAAGTGAGCTTTCGCCCCATATTTATTGTTCCCACCCTCTTATCATCTTTTATCGGCATTACTTCAATACCTTGAAACTTACCTCTTTCCAGTCTTAATCAAGAAGCCAGGATACACAAGATGCTGGAGGAGAAAAGATTCCCCATAAGGCTGGTGCAGAGAAAGAAAGGTGCTTGGAAAGAAGTTGGATGAAGAACACTACCAGGCCAGTAGATGGGTGTCTGGAGCTAAATGGATGAAAGAATGAAATGTGATGAGGAGAAAGCCAAGCTCACTGGACTAGAACATGTTTGAAGCTGAAGTGATGAGGCAGGGTTTAAATGGCAGAATGGAGAGTGAGGGTAAGGAATCAGGAGGTAGATGAAAGCAAAGGAGCAAGGAGTGGAATGAGTAAGAGGGTGATTCAAAATATGCCCTTTAATCCAACAATAAGATATGATATTACTTAACTCCTCATGTCTTCAATGTTCAGAAAATGAAACTTATCATCTGTGCTGAATGTCTTCTGTTGCCCCTTCAGATCCACTCTTCACCTTCCTCCATCCTGCTCTGTGCTTTAAAATGCCCCGAGTTTGGTCTGTGGGCGATTAAGAGTCCAGAGAAGAGTGAGAGCAGAGTATTCATTCCCCTTCCTCAAGGCCAGGTCGTTATGGGAGGGCCTCTGCAGAAAGCCGCAGATCTCTGAGGGCCGTGATTGAACACTGCAATGCACCTCCCCAGTTTTCCTTCGCAAATGAAGGACCTATTCCCCCAGTGCTGAAATTACTGCTGGAAGATAAGCTTCAGCTGTCAGCCCTAAAGAAAATTACCTTGCCCAAAGCTATACCTCCTCCAATGCCCCAGCCAGCCCTTTGACCTGACCTAGACAAACTCTGAAGGGTCATTCGTCCCAGCTCCAGAGCACGCCTGCACTGCCCTTCAGTTTCTTCCACTGCTTAATCCTGCTCCCTTCGCCTCCCTTCCACAGATATTGAGACCCATATCATTCCCTAATAAATGTTCTGAATGCTATTTCCATCTCAGAGTTTGCTTCCTGGGGAAGCTAATATAAGAGATGGCCCTCTCCAAGTACCTACCCTCTAAGGAAGCCCAAATTAATCTACAGGAGAGATCACATGGAGACACCTTGAGCCTACGTGAAGAAGGTGAGAGGTACCTCCAGCCCCCAGCTTCTCCAGCCTCCAACTTTTCTAGCTCCAGCCACTGTCTGACTGGAAGCACTTAAGAAATCCTGAGCCAGAACCACCCAGCTGAGCCCTTCTCAAACTCCTGTCTCACAGAAACCACAGATAATAAAATGATCATTATCATTTTAAGCCTCTCAATTTAGGGTTGTTATGCAGCAACAGTAACTGAAACACGTTTCTCTGACCGAGCCTCATTAGTGCCTTCTTGCCCTGTACAGAGGACGATCATTCTGCTCTTTCCCTTATGCTGTTCTTCTACCTTAACCAAAAGGATTTTTACCTTCTACAGTTTTCTTAGGACCTAATAAATGTTCTATTTATCCAGCATTTATCCCATGTTGCCTTGCTACATCTCCTATGTGTCATGTGGTTCTGGTTCCCCCAACCACATTGGAATTTTCTCCAGCAATGTTACTTTCTCTGGCGCCACTCACGGGATCTGGCAGTGGTGCACACACAGTGGATACTCAAGACACGTTTAGCAATTGATTATGTCTCAAATAACTCTCAGGTGGCAGTTTAAATTGATACTGCCATTAGGAAATAGAGAGTTTGGTTGATGCCTTCTTGGGGAACAGGTGACGGAGTAGGAGCAAAGGATAATTACAGGCTGTTCTTCCTCTTAACTTTTTTACCTTGCCCTTTTCCAAACTAGTTAACTTTCAGTCTCAAGATAAAACTAAGCCAGTGCAACTAATGCCAGTGCATTCTCTCTCAAACTCAGAATGTTTTGGAACCACCAGAAATCATTCCTACCCATACCTCGGAGAAATCCTGTCCCAGAAAATCATCCAACAGATCACTGCTGCTCCCCTTAGCACCAGGACAGATATTTGGTACTCAGATTACACCAACAATTCTACGTGCCCATTGGCTAATGTCCTGGAAACCTTCTAGGTCAACACCTTCCCAGGCAAGGAACGTTGTTAGATTTGTATAGAGCCTCAGAGTTAAGGGATATATACCTGTATGTTTATATTTATATCTATCAGAGGTGAGTTACCATTCCCAAATTTAAAAAAAAACTGAAGTTTACTCAGGTAAGTGGTAGGGTAACTGTCTCCGAAGATGACTGCCAACAGTTTCTCCCAGCCCCATGCACGCATGGTACTCCCATCGCGATGTGGAATCTACTTCCCCTCCCCTTGAATTTGGGCTAGGCTTTGCATTCACCAATAAAGTGTAACACAAATGACACTGTGCCAGTTCTGCGCCTAGCCCTTAAGAGGCCTGGCATTTTCTGTTTTTGCTGTCCCGAGAGCGGGTTCTCAAGTAAAGAAGTTCAACTACCCTGCTGGAGAGAGAGGCCATGAAGAGGGACAGATCCTAGAGGGTAAGCAGCTATGAAGGAAGAGAGTCCAGACATCCCCCAACAGCGCCAGTCACCCTGATGGACGCCCCAGCCACGTGAGTGAAGTCATCGTGGATTCTCCAGCCCCTGTCAAGCAGGCCAACACCAAGTGGAGCAGAGATAAGCCACTTGCCATGCCCTGCCCAAATTCTAAAATCTTAAGTTAAAAAAGTATGGAGTTTTTAGGTGATTTCTTAGCAACAGATAACTAAAACAAGGGTATACGCAAGGTCCCATGATTAGAAAATGTGACGATAAATTTCAAACCTAGTTCCTCTAATCAAAGTTCAGATCTTTTCCCAAAGGTGAGCACTATAATCCTGTTTAAGTCATGTGTACACAATATATTCTGCTCCCTAAAATGTCATTCTTACTCCTACTGATGCCCAGAATGCCACAAATAGATATGCGATAATATGATCCCTGATGAGATACAAACACTTCAGGATAACTAATAAAACTTAATCATTTTATTAAAACATATTTGAAAATATTTATCAGATTTTTAAAATATATTTTATTGATTATGCTATTACAGTTGTCCCATTTCCTCCCCTTTATTCCCCTCCACCTGGCACACCCCCTCCCACCCGCATTCCCCCTACTTAGTTCATGTCGATGGGTCCTACATATTAGTTCTTTGGCTTCTCCACTTCCTATACTATTCTTAACCTCCTCCTGTCTATTTTCTACCTGCCATTTATGCTTCTTATTCCCTGTACCTTTTCTCCCATTCTCCCCTCTTCCCTGCTGATAATCCTCCAGGTGATCTCTATTTCTCAGATTCTGTTCCTGTTCTAGTTGTTTGCTTAGTTCATTTTTGCTCTTTTCTTTTCTTTTTTTTTAGATTCAGTTGTTAATAGCTGTGACTTTGTTTTCATTTTACTGTTCATAGTTTTTGATCTTCTTTTTCTTAGATAAGTCCCTTTAACATTTCATATAATAAAGGCTTGGTGATGATGAACTCCTTTAACTTGAACTTATCTGGAAAGCGCTTTATCTGCCCTTCTATACTAAATGATACCTTTGCTGGATAGAGTAATCTTGAATGGAGGTCCTTGCCTTTCATGACTTGGAATACTTCTTGCCAGCCCCTTCTTGCCTGCAAGGTTTTTGTTTTTGTTTTTGTTTTTTTTTTGAGAAATCAGCTGATTGTCTTATGGGAACTCCTTTGGAAGTAACTATCTCCTTTGCTCTTGCTGCTTTTAAGATTCTCTCTTTATCTTTCATCTTGAGTAATATAATTATGATGTGCCTTGGTGTGTGCTTCCTTGGGTCCAGCTTCTTTGGGACTCTCTGAGCTTCCTGGACTTCCTGGAAGTCCATTTCCTTTGACAAATTTGGGAAGTTCTCCTTCATTATGTTTTTAAATAAGTTTTCAATTTCTTGCTCTTCCTCTCCTCCTTCTGGCACCCCTATGATTTGGATGTTGGAACATTTAAAGTTGTCCCAGAGGTTCCTAAACCTCTCCTCATATTTTTGAATTCTTGTTTCTTCATTCTGTTCTTGTTGAATGTTTATTTCTTCCTTCTGGCCTACATCGTTGATTTGAGTCCCGGTTTCCTTCCCATCATTGTTGGTTCCCTGTACATTTTCCTTTATTTCACTTTGCATAGCCTTCATTTTTTCCTCTATTTTGCAATCATACTCAACCAATTCTGTGAGCACCCTGATTACCAGTGTTTTGAACTCGGCATCTGATAAGTTGGCTATCTCTTCGTCACTTAGTTATATTTTTTCTG
>VMDR010027088.1:0-13737 GCA_007922815.1 Macrotus californicus
AAAAACAAACAAAATATAACCAGAGACATTGAAATTAAGAACAATCTAACAATGGCCAGAGGGGAAGGGGGAGGGAACAGTGTGGGGAAGGGTTTCCAGGAACCACTATAAAGGACTCATGGACATAACCAAGGGGGAGGGTGGGAGCAAGGGAGGGAGGTGGGATTGGCTGGGGTGGGGGGGAATTGTGGGGGAAAAATGCAGACAATAATTGAACAACAATAAAGTAATAAAATCTTAAAAAAAAAAGGTCTTTTAAAGGTAATATCACTTGATGTGTTAAAGTATGTTACCTCCCAATTCAAAAGTTACACACAACTGATGGTTTAAATTGAGTCTTCCTTTACCACCTCCCTCAGCTTCATTTCTCTGTCAGAGATAATCTGCTGCTTAAGTTTGGTGTTTCCCTTTTAAATACAGGGTGGGGAAAAAGGTTTATAATTGTGGGTACACAAAACAGTTTATTCTATTATTATTATTTATTAATTATTGCATTTTTTCCATATGAACAACTGTAAACCTACCCTGTATTTTTCTGTGCGTTATGTGTACATACACATATTTTAAAATATCTGATTACATGTTTTGTTCTGTGATATTTTTTGCTTCAGATATTAGGGGCACAATATATAGAGCAACCTCATTTTTAAAAATACTTGCATAGTACCTCAAGGTGGAGATACCATAAAGTTATGGTCTTACTGTTTATTACATTTATGGCTGGTGGTGGTCTTCCTGATCTCACAGTTTCTGAGTCCCATAGCGAGGCTAGTAATTTACCTGTTGTGCCTTCGCCTAGGGCTTTTGTGTGAGCATGCAGTTGTGTGGGGTAGTGTGTGTGAAAGCAGTCTGTCAGCTGTCAAATTGTCCTGCATCTATTCATTAAATAAGCATTGAAGGTGTGCCTCGGCTCAGGAACCTGCTTGTTGCTTATAGTAATGGGTTGTTTCATTCCTGCTTTGTCTTCAAACAATTTCCGAAGCTTAATGCTTTAATGATATACATATGTAGTGAGGTAGGTTCAGGCAGTGTGAATGCATCAGGCAATATGAATGTTTGCTAAATAAATCATTTGAAATATATAACAAAGGCATTTGTTCTAAGGCTGAGGTATTTATTTTGGTTTATGAATGTTTATAAAATTTGACCATAAACATATTCTGTATCAAACTTAACATTTATTGTAGCTTTCATCCTTTATTTCTTTAATTTTATTTGCATTTAGGGGTCTTGGTGGTATCGCTCAATACGCTATAGTGGAGACCAGATTCTAATACGCACAACACAGATTTATACATATTTTGTTTATAAAACCCGAAATATGGACATGAAACGTAAGTAAATTTAAGTAACTGTGACATTAGATTATTTTCTGAGTCATTTATGTGGAGATGATATACATTCAACTGGAGAAATTCCATTTTACGGTTTTATAGGTATTCAGTTCATGTAACTAAAGCTGGAGGAAAATGCTAACACCCTTTATCACATTTCTTTTTCTTTTTTTTTTTATCCTCATCCAAGGACAGTTTTTTCATTGCTTTCAGAGAAGGAGGAAGGGGGCGGGGGGTGGAGAGAAAGAGTGAGAGAGAGACATCGATGTAAGAGAGAAACAACTGTTGGCTGCCTTCTTGTACGCACACTGACCGGGGCTCAAACCTGCAACCTGGGTATGTGCCCTGACCGGGAATGGAAGCTGCGCCCCTTGGGTCTCCGGGATGACACTCCACGGAACTGAGCCACACTCGCCAGGGCTTTATTACATTTATTGATATATTTCTGTTATTCCCATTTACTCAGCTATCTATGTATTATTTTTTTTTCTGAAGTTCTATGTTAAAGCTTCATGTGGGCTAATTTTGTAATAATACCTGCTAATGTTTCTTGAGCACTTGTTACGTGCCAGGCATTACTAGGCACTACACATGTATTAGCTCAGTTGATCTTTGCCATGCCTCTGTAAGTGTTGTTTTTGAGCACATGATACAGATGAGGAAACTGAACCTGAGCATACACAGTAAGTGACAGAGCCGAGATTGAACCCAGGCAGTTTGGTTTCTGAGCCATAAACCAGTACATTATACTCTATTAATGGTAATAAAGTCAGTGGAGTTTTTGGGTGTGTTGAAAGAAAACTGCCAGGATATTTCATTCCCAGAGTCTTACTTTAACGTTTCTTATATAAAAAAAGTACCATCCTAAAAATTTTCTTTGATCCCATAAAGCTAATGTAAATTTTATCTCTGGAATATATAGTATTTTCTTTTAGAATCACTGCTATGCAGAAATCATAGACATCCTTCTTGCCCTCCTTAAAAAGAAAAAAGAAGATACAAGTTTTAAATTCTGTCTCACTGGAAAATGAAATTTTTTGTTCTAAAACCTAAATGGAGTTTTCTGTATTTTGGATTTGCCAATTTTACTATCTTTCTTGATAACCAGAGGAGAGTTCTTGGGATCATATGACCGTGTGCTTATATTTCTGAGGAATGAGCAGATCTTTGATTTCTGAGGAGTGAATGTTACTCTCCCTTATGCACACACACATCACTCTTCCTTATGCTGGATTGAAACATTAATGTAGAACTTATTTTCTTGAAAATATTTCATGTTTATAATATATTTTAATGTGATTTTTCATCAGTGTTCTTGATTTGTATTTCACTTCTGAGGGCAGTACTTAGCTTTGCACAATTCTATTAAAGCATTGTTCAGTTGGTGGGTTTGGCTACATATCCTTGGCTGCTTTAGCATCGGCTCCATTGATACAGCCGTCTTAGGGACAGTTTTCATGGAAACATTTGAGGGTAGTCATAGTGATAACTCCCATTACTGTGCGGCAGGCTCATAGGAAGAAGCTAAGGTGTATAAAGAGGTGGAGACTAGGTCGTTTAGCTAGGATGTGAAAACTCCAGGGTTTGTGCACTTCACCTCTGTGTCCTCCTGCTTTTGGTGAATACATTGCATGTGTTTTCTGTGGTAACTGTAATGCCAGTCATTGAGGAGGCTGTATAAGCTAACGAGTATGCTAATATGTGGGTTGGGCAAAAGGAGGTTTGCAGTTCGTATGGAAAACACGATAATTAATAAATAATAATACAAGAATAAACTCCATACTCAGTGAACACATACTGAACTGTAAACCTACTTTTGCTCTGCTCCCCATGTGGCTGTGAATCGTGTATTTCAAGGGTTCTACAATAAAAGTTTCTGTAAATGACAGAAGGCTCTGAGAAGTCATAAAGTGTAGAAACCTAAAACTCTTTTGAACTCATTATTTCTCAGCTGTATTTAACCACAGAGCCCCCTTTTTTCACATAACATTTATTAATATCACATGGAATACTTAATGCTCTATAGAAAGTTTCTATGGAACACATGCTTAGGTCTAGAAACAGATGTTATTTGAAGTGATTTTAATGCTTCCAGTTGCTTTGGGGCTGTTAATTTGATGTGTATTTCTATTCACTTGCGAAAAGTAATTGTGGACATTTTAAAAAGTGAGATTTTTTTATGGGAGAAATTAATACTTGTTAGTAGTGGAGTTCAGATGGCTATAAGCATTGAGTGTGGTTGGAAAACTGCCTCAGTCTAGGATCAATGAAGTATCATAGGAGAGAAAATTAATAGGTGAGCAAATACATTTTCTTACCTTCATATTTCTTTTGTTTTCTTAGGTCTTATCATGGTTTTGGCTGGAGCCTCTGAATTTGATCCTCAATATAATAAAGATGCCACAAGTAGACCAACAGATAATATTCTAATACCTCAGGTTAGGCCATCTTCAAAATTCCTTAATAAGCATTTAGTTATTAAAGTCAATGCTTTTTTAAATGTGTATTTTTGAGTAATTATTGTATTTACTCTAGCTAATCAGAGAAATTGGCAGCATTAATTTAAAGAAGAATGAACCTCCGCTTACCTGTCCATACAGCCTGAAGGCCAGAGTTCTTTTACTGTCTCATCTTGCTAGAATGAAAGTTCCTGAGACCCTTGAAGAAGGTATTTGTGATTCTACTCCCTGCAGGGTTTTAGTCATACGAAAGCAGTGGTTTAATTAGCCCTCATGGTGCGTTGTTTTCATCACTTATTTTTTCCTCAACTAAACAATTGTTCAAGGGCATTTTAAAAAGAGATCTGTATGTTGCATAGTTACTTCACAAATACTTTGACGGTCTAAGTAAGTCAGATGTTACAGCAAATGTTAAAATTTAGTATTTCACAGTGAGAGAATATTCTATAGAAGAAATGTTTAGTCAATTTCAGGTTATGCAAGAAGTCCTAATGACTTTAAAAAAGGATTTTGTAATTTTTTGCAGAGGAGAAAAAAGTGGATTTCACAACAAATAACCTGGATCAACTCCATTACTCCACCACCACCACCACTCTTTAACGTTTATTTAAAGCTTCTTAAGCACTTGAAACCATCTGTTCTAATGAAAAGAAGAGCAGTAGATTGAGACAGTGTTGTTTTGAGGGATGTCATGAAACAGAGTGTCATCTCTTCTTCACTTGCATTATTTCAATTGAAGTTTTAAAAGAAAGTATTCTTAGGGAATAAATGTTCTTTCTGAATTTACCCCCCCTCCCCCTTTTAAACCAATAATGTAATCAAATACCTCTGAAACAAAGGCTCAGTGACTGGTGATAGGATAGGATGCTTATGATGGAATGAAGGAGCACTATTTAAGCATTGTTGTTAGAGTTGTAAGTTAACTTATAATTTTATTCGTAGTGTTTTTTATAGATATGAAGCCTCCATTTTAACCAGTTATCTAAGATATAGGGAACAACATTTTTTAGGTTGAGTATTAACCTAAAAATGGATGATCTTAATGGTTAACTATTATATGCAGAGTAAATGATGAGTCTTCCCCCCACTGCTCTTCATCCTTCTCCTCTTCCTGTCTTCCTCTCTGTGCCTTTAGTTGACATTTTTCTCAATCTTAGCCTTTGAATTTATCCATAATTACACTCTTAGAAAGTTACATGCACAAGAAGAAAATTATTAAAGTTCTTAAATATAGTAAGATTAGGTTAAAAATTAGACTGTTTCCAAAAAAGAAAAAGGTCAGGGGTTAATTAATAAAGCCCACCACCATAATATTAAAAATTTGCCTTTGAAACATCTACTCTGAGTTAGGGCCTTCTAACTGATTTGTGGCATATTGCTATTAATTAGACATTCATGCATTCAACCTGTAAAATTCTGAGGTCATATGAGATATTTGTAGGCTACCTTAAATTTGGTATTTAGTTTTTGGACTATAAAGGTAGAATGATTTGTCAGGTTTTCTATTGTTTTGCAGATCAGCAATTTATGCTGAAAAAATGCCCTGCCCTACTTCAAGAAATGGTTAATGTAATCTGCCAACTAATAATAATGGCTCGGAGTCGTGAAGGTGAGGAGGGGATAGCATTAATTATGTTGTACTTTTTCTTGCAAGCACATGCAGATTATACCTCGTAGTTATGAGATTTTGTGGGCACTTAACTATAATTTAGTCTGTAAGTTGAATCAGCTTTCCTAGTTTTATTTATGGTTTTTCTTGTTTCTTTCCTTATATTTTCCATTATGTAAACTGTTTATCACAACTTATATTTTGAATTTAATTTTTTCGTATTTTATTCTTTATTGTTATTTATTGTTTGCAAAGATTTAAAATACCCCTTTCCTTCCTCTGATTATTTTTAGAGTCAGGTTATTCTGTATTTTAACAATGAGTTTAAAATAATTCTTTAAGTGATGTAATGGTGATTCACCTGACACGTAGTTTTTGGCATGAAGGGAAAGAAGGCTGAGGGCATCTGTGGTCAGTAATGGAAAGGGGACGAGAGGCCCTTAGAAAGGTCGCGGCTGTGGTTGGTCGTTATGGATGATGCCAGGTCTTGGCATGGTGTCAGTGTGTTCTTGATACTGGTAATACCTGATAATTTACTGGTTTTGGAGGTCATGCGAATAATTTTTATGCCAAATCAATGGTTGTTGCTGGATAATGTGCATTTGGCCAAGTTTGTATATATACTTTTTGTATTTTATCCAATAACTTTTAAAGGAAAATCAACACTATGATTTTAAAATTTGGAGGGTTCAGGTTGTTCACATAAATCTTATTTTGTCATGAACTGTATCCTCCTGAACATATAAAAAGTCCAGCCCTGTTTTTTCTTTCCCTCCTGTTCTTTCTAAGAAAGGGAGTTTCGTGCTCCAACTTTGGCATCCCTAGAAAACTGCATGAAGCTTTCTCAGATGGCTGTGCAAGGCCTTCAGCAGTTTAAGTCTCCCCTTCTGCAGCTCCCTCACATTGAAGAGGACAATCTTAGAAGGGTTTCTAATCATAAAAAGGTAATTCTTTGTACTTCAGAGTCCATTTGAAGTAGTTCATGTCACTTAAAGATAGCATGAGCGAAAGTCTTCTGTTAGGAATGGTTATTATGAATTTCTTAGATTTAGAATATCTTAAACATTCTAAAACTATCCCTCAAGTGGTTCTGTTAACATTTTCTTCATTAGGTAACTGTTTAATATCTTACAGCTACAAGTGATTTTACTGTGCAATCAGTGCTTTTATCGCAGTTAACACTTTGTTCTTTATGTTACTAAAAATACATGTACCGAGTAAAAAATGCACTGTATACTTTCCAGTAATTTTATATGTGGCTTAAATGTTGGGTGATGGTTTATGAGTTTAGTATGAACAGAATAGGCATTCAAAAATCAGTCAGTCAGCCCTGGCCAGTTAGCTCATTTGGTTAGAGGGTCGTGCCGACACGCCAAGGTTGTGGGTTTGATCCCCAGTCAGGGCACGCACAAGGAGCAACCAATGAGTGCAAACAAAAGTAGGTGGCACAGCTCTCTCCCCTCTCCTTCCCCCTTCCTCTCTCTCTAAATTAAAAAAAAAAAAACAACCAAAAAAATTTAAGATAATTCTTATTTAGAAAATACAGTTTATAGTAAAGACATGAAAAATGAAAAACTTGAGGAAATATAAGAAACACTGAATGAAATTGAAATTTTGTGGGAGATTTTAACATTGCTTTGCATGTATTAGACAAAACAGGGGAAGAGAGACATCAGACTTGACAGTGTGTTAAGTCGAAGCTAGTAAACGTGTGTGAGACGTCTGCATCAGACTCCTCTTTTCAAGTAGCTGTGTTATGCTTACAAACTTGATCACATTTGAAGTCATGATCGAAAGTGTCAGAGTTCAGAAGCAGGCATTTCACATGCCTCATGATCTAATCTGTGCCTGTGAAAGTAAAACTAATAACTAGTACCAAACAGCTGAAAATTAAGATCACTCTCCTAAGTATCCAGTTAGCCAGGATGGATATGACTGTAATAACAGGCACTATATTTAGAGGATAACAAAAGTGAGAGTATTCTGTAGTAGAACCTTTAGGGTGCAGCTGTACTTGGAGATAAATTCATACTCTTAAAGGTTTTTATCATTAAAATTGAAAATAAAGGTCAGTGAACTGAGCACATCTAATAACAGTTGTTGCTTGGGTCAAGATTCTATATAAATATTGTTTTTTTCCTATAACTTTCTTTTTTGGATATTAATTTTTTTAATTAAAAAAACTTTTATTTAATCTTTATTGTATTTTTTCTGTTACCATTTAGTCCCCTTATACCCCTCCTCCCTCTATTTTTTCTAATTAAAAAAAACAACCATGTATTAACTTTGTAATTTAAAAATCCTAAATTTAAATTTCCTTGGAGAAAAAGACCATGAAATGCTATGAAGTTGTATTTGCTGCTTTGAAATATATATAAAATTTTAACATTTTCTAAACATTCTTGGATTTGGTTTTAAGTAAACATACTAATAATTTTTCTTTATGGAAGGAAAGTTTTATAACTCGCAGATTTATTTTCTTTCTTTTTAAATTCAGTACAAAATTAAGACTATCCAGGATTTGGTGAGTTTAAAAGAAGCGGACCGTCGCAGTCTGCTGCATTTCCTTGAGGATGAAAAATATGAAGAGGTCATGGCTGTTCTTGGGAGTTTCCCTTATGTGACCATGGACATAAAGTCACAGGGTAAGTGGGAGGTTCCTCTATGGGACACTGCTTCCCTCTCGATAGAACGGCTCAGGGTTCTCAAAACACTTCATTTAATAACATAACTTGTAATTAGACTTTGCGGAACCATAGTTACCTGTCAGATTTACTGTGATGGAAAACGATATATACTAAAAGTTTTGAGAACACTAATAGAGTCATATTTTTATTATCCGTAAAATAGGATTAAGTTTGAGGACTCCTGTAGTTCAGCTTTCAGGATATCTTAACTTTTCAAAGAATGAAAGAGAATTTCAGATGTAATGAAAGATACTTAAAATATATCTGTTGTTAGTGTGAAAAACATAGCTGCTTAGTTCTAAAATTAGTTTTAAAAATCTAGCTTATTTATGTTAAATAAGCCTTGAAAATGACCATATTCTCTGCTATATTTCATGTGTTTTTCTCGACTTCATTGCTATCTTTATGCTTGCTTGGAGTGAAAAAAGTAGAGTTTTTTTTCAGCCTACATAATTGCCCCGTTTATTCTCATTTTAGTAGCTAGATAATACCATAGAATGACAGAATTAGAGATTATCTGCTCCATTTCTTCACTGTGGCATTGTTCTGAGCTTTGACATGTTGTACTAGGTTACTGTTTTGGTAACATTCTTGTGGGAGCAGGAATAAAAGAAGCATTAGGAATGGTTGTTGTCTTTAAAGGGCTGATAGTCTCGTTGGAGAAATGGGCCATAAACATAGGATTAAAACAAGGAATCATAGGCTGAGTCTTAAGTGAATGACACAAACACTGTGCACTTACTCATTCAACAAATACTGAGTGATTCTCCTTCAGGGTGCTGGGGAAGCAGTGGTACGACAAAGCCTCCGCTTTACTGAGTTTGCATTCTAATTGGCATCGAGGAAGTAATGGCCCCCAAAGATGGGGTGTTTGAGGGAGCAGGGCAAACAGCATTCTGGCTTCACTTTGTCTGGCATGTGGGATACATGTGGGAATACTGGGGCTTCTTTGACTGGGAGTTAGTATTTCCTTGTGGGTCCATGAGTTTTCAAATGTTAAAAATATAAAACTTCATTCAGGACTGTAATAATTTAATCAGAAACTACTCAATAATCTAGTTTGGGACTTAAGAGATCGATCTATCTTTAATATATCAACGGTTGTAAAAATACATGCTGCTTAAAAAACTGAGATATTTTTTATTAGATGTGTAAGTAAGGTGAGATTATTCAGTCTCAGTGCAGATCATTAGGATCTGTTTCATTCCATAGTATTTTGTACAGACAATTTATTTGATGTTTTTGTGGTGCTGTCCAAACGTGTAGTGTGAATACCACAGTTAATGGAGGGAGAATAGAAGAATGACAGAAGCAGGAAAAGGGGTATCTGCCTGATCCAGTGCTGGAGATGGGGATCCCTTTTCCCACATTTCTCGAGGATACATAGAATTTCTTGTAGACTCTTCTTCCTTCACTTTTACGCATCAAAAGGCAGGTAGACATTGTTAGAGCTGTTAATTCATGTGCACTGCTCATGCACATACAACTTTGCCATGTGGATAAATATGTGGTGCAGATTTTATTTGAGGTAACGGAGACTTCCAGGTAGAAGAAAGGGTGTTGCGGACTTTTCTGTTGCCCAGCTGTTGCACCTCACAGCCAGTACGGGAGATAGCAGTTATAGGTTGTTGAGGCCATTCTTCTCCAACTGGTGGTGTGTCAGTGTAGGCCAGAACAGAGTAGGCTCATCTAAACCTACGTAAAATAAACACAGCAAACTTAGAAAAACCTGTAGGCAGAAATACATAGTGAAAAAAACATTTATAGATAAAATCTGGAGGAAAAATTAGTTACATCTACATTTGATGGAAGGAAGATAATGTTTAGTAAGTTATATTTATGTAATTTTAATGTAATTTTAATATTAAATTTATTATTAGACTTTGGGGCTGTGTGGCAAAACATAATTGCAAAAACATTGCAAAAATATTTTTTAAAACATAAACAATATTTTGAAGTTCTTCCCTTAAAAATAAATCCTTTTGATGTGGCTAGAAGTGCTAGCTTTGATTATTTATTTCATTCTGATAGGCATGGATCATACAGGTAAAATATTGGGAATATAAGGTTTGCACAGTTGAATAGAGTGACACAATCCTATTTTCAGTATCTCTATGAGAGAAAGCTGTTGGGTTGTAGTCCTCACATTGTACTTTGTTTTAAAAAACCTGGATTTGAAACCTGGCATTGCTGGTTTAGCCATTCTGTCACCTGGAGCATTTTGCTTAATTTCTGAATCTCAGTTTATTCTTTAAAGTAGAAGTAATAATAATCTATCTTAGAGCTAGTTTAAGGATTTAAATGAGTACATTGCTAAAGGCATCTTCTGGAGAACCTTATACAGAGTAGACAGTCACTGAATTATTTTCTTTTTAGTAAGTTTAAAATACAGTATATTTGACATGCTGAAGTACCCACTTCATTTTGGTAAGTTAAATTTTGTTGTTTGTGTTGACATAGAGGTTAATTTTGCTTTTTAATTAACTTTTTCCTTTCATCTTATAGTATTGGATGATGAAGACAGCAACAACATCACAGTAGGATCTCTAGTCACAGTGCTGGTTAAATTGACAAGGCAAACAATGGCAGTAAGCAATCTATTTGTGTTTTTATGCTTTGAGTCGTGTATTATTTAACCTGTGTCACCCAGTACATTTATTTGTGTATTTATTTAAATATATTTTATGGATTATGCTGTTACAGTTATTCCAGTTTTCCTCCCTTTGCCCCCTCTCAGCCTGGTACCTCCATTCCCTCCAGCATTCCCCCCACCGCCTACCCCAGTTCCTGTCCATGAATCAAGCATATAAGTTCTTTGGCTTCTCCATTTCCTATACTGCTCTTAACATCCCCCTGCCTATTTTCTACCTACCGATTTATGCTTCTTACTTAATTCCTGCACCTTTTTCCCCATTCTCCCTCTTCCCCCTTCCAGCTGATAACCCTCCAAGTTCCTCCGTATCTATGATTCTGTTCCTGTTCTAGTTACTTGCTTACTTTGTTTTTTTAGATTCAGTTGTTGATAATTGTGAGTTTGTTGCCATTTTAGTGTTCATAGTTTTTATTTTCTTAAATAAGTCCCTTTAATGTTTCATGTAATTAATGGCTTGGTGATAATGAACTCCTTTAACTTTACCTTGTTTGGGAAGCACTTTATCTGTCCTTCCATTCTATATGATAGCTTTGCTGGGTAGAGTAATCTAGACTGTAGGTCCTTGCTTTTCATCACTTTGAATACTTCTTGCCAGTCCCTTCTAGCCTGCAAAGTTTCTTTTGAGAAATCATCTGATAGTCTTATGGGAACTCCATTGTAGGTAACTCTCTACTTTTCTCTTGCTATTTTTAAGATTCTCTCCTTATCTTTAACCTTTGGCATATTAATTATGGTGTGCTTTGGTATGGTCCTCCTTGGAGCCTCTTGTTTGGGAGTCTGTGCTCCCTGGACTTTTATGTCTATTTCCTTCACTATCAGGGAAATTTTCTTTCATTATTTTTTCAAATAAGTTTTCAATTTCTTGCTCTTCCTCCTCTTCTCCTTTTGGCATCCCTATGATATGAATGTTGGTACATTTGGAGCTGTCCCAGAAGCTTCTTCGACTATCCTCATTTTTTCTAATGCTTTTTTCTTCTGGCTGTTTTTTTTTTTTTTTTGAAGATTTTTTATTTATTTTTAGAGAGGGGAATGGAGACAGCAAGAGAGGGAGAGAAACATCAATGTGCAGTTGCTTCTCATATGCCCCCTACTGGGAACCTGGCCCGCAAGCTAGGCATGTGCCCTGACTGGGAATCAAACCAGAAACCCTTTGGTTCACAGGCTGGCGCTCAGTCCACTGAGCCACACCAGCAGGGCCTGGCTGTTTTGATTGAATGCTTTTTCCTTCCTTATGTTTCAAATTGTTGATTTAATTTTGGGCTTCATCCCCTTCACTCTTGGTTCTGTATAGATTTTTCTTAATTTTACTAAATGTAACCTTCAATTCTGCCTGGAATTTTTTTATGCTGTTGCTGTACTCAATGAGTTCTTTGAACATCCTGATAAACAGTGTTTTGAACTCTGCATCTGGTAGGTCGGTTATCTCCATTTCGTTTAATTCTTTTTCTGGAGTTTTGTTCTGTTCTTTCATTTGGGCCATATTTCTTGGTTTCCTCAATTTGGCAGCCTCCCTGTGTTGTTTCTGTGTATTAGGTAGAGCTGCTCTGATTCCTTGTCTTAGTAGTATGGCCTGGTGTAGAGCCTTGCGTCACCAGTGCAGGGCAACCAGTTTCACCACTTTGGGGCTCTGTGTGGGGGCAGGGCTTGGAGAGGGGACAGTGCTGCTGCCTGGCTTCTGGTAGTTTGCCTGGGAGCAAGCTGTCTCCTAGCACTCGCCCTGTTTCCACTCACTTCCCTTTCTCTCTGTGTGACTCTTGTGCCCAGTTCAGCTGTTGCCCTGGTGCTGAATCCCAGAAGGGGTGTGTCTGTGTGAGTCCTAAGTCCGTGCAGGCCCTTTCAAAGGAGTCTCCCGAGAACCTGGCAGTTTTTTCCGCTGCCCCAGCCCTCACTGGTTCTTACAGCCAGAAGTTATAGGGATTTATCTTCCTGGTGCTGGAACCCTGGCTCCGAGGTATCCCTCCTGATTTTTATCCACTGCATGTGAATGTGAGGCCAGTCGTTCGCCACCTCTCTGTGCCTCTCCACCTCTCTCCACGTCTCTGCTCCTCCTACCCTTCTGGATGAATGTGGCTTCTTTAAATCCTGATGGTTTAATTTTCTGATGGTTCTGGGTGATATTTGTTTTGTAGTTTAGTTTTAATTTTTTCTGTAGTTGTGTGAGGAGGTTAAGTGTGTTTATGCCTCCATCTTGACCAGAAGTTCCAATAAATTTAGTAACAAGAAAAAAGTTATGTTTTAAGGTTTTTGTATTTAATTTCTCAATTCAAGGTATACATTCTCAAATCAAAATTATTGAATACCAGAATTGAATTTTGCAACTTCTTTTAGTTGTTTTGAAATTTTAAATGAACTCTCATAGTTTTTCACATTAGTTATCACCCACACACAAAAAATCTTGGAAAGTAGATTATTTCTTCATGTGGTGATTTAATTCCTTATAAAATATTATAATAACAGGGTAATATGGGTATAGTTCTTAAACTTTAAAGTGTAATTCAGAGGTCATTGTTGATTATTATTGAGAATTTTACCACTTACTACTACTTTTTAGTCAATTCTTTAGAAAATTTACTCCCTTTTTATTTTTTTATGTATAAGATTAAAAAATTATAATGAAATTAACTTTTTCCTAATGTGAGAAATTCACCCTGAGAAAAAATTTCAGGCAATGCAGAAAAGTATAGGAAGAGATTAACATCACCTAGAATCCTATCATTCTGAGATGATCAGTTCTGAAGCTCACGCTTTTGATATCCTAATGCATGAATATCCGTAGAGTTACATGATGTTTTTATCACGAATCCCTTCTCTCACTTCCCTCCCTCCCCTCCCTCAGGAAAACCCTTGTCAGCCTCCAGTGACCAGAATTCAGTCTTGTGTATGAATTCAGTCTTGTATTTCATCTATGTCTTCATGGTTGTATATATGTAAATGCATATATGTAAAAATGGTATTTTTTCTCATTCTCTTTGATTAAATCATGTATATGTTTCCT
>VMDR010027089.1:0-13730 GCA_007922815.1 Macrotus californicus
GAAGGAGGAGAATGGGGGCAAAGGTACAGGGAATAAGAAGCATAAATGGTAGGTAGAAAAATAGACAGGGGAGGTTAAGAATAGTATAGGAAATGGAGAAGCCATAGAACTTACATGTACGACCCATGGACACGAACTAAGGTGGGGTAATGCTGGTGGGAAGGGGGGGTGCAGGGCAGAGGGGAATAAAAGGGAGAAAAAAATGGGACAACTGTAATGGCATAATCAATAAAATATATTTAAAATATATAAATAAAACATTAATAATGTTATGAACAGTGAAAAAGATCCACGATACAGATGAAAAGATGGAAATTTTGGCACATAAAATTGGAACTAACAAATAGGTGAACATGTGATATCTGAGTACTAATGATTGAGTATTGATTAATCACCAACATTTAATTGATAGATTTAAAGTCATATTGGATGTAGTGAAACACAAGGCCAGTTGTGTGCAGGAGACATCAGAGGGAAGCACGCGGAGGGAAGGGAACGAAGCGTGCGTGCAGAGATCAGGAGACAGGCAGGGCGCACTTGACAGGACTAAAATGGATCGCAGAACGATAGGGGTGACGAGATGTGGCAGAAGCAATATCCAGATAAATAATTGAAAAATAATGGAAGAAACAGCACACAGGTTTAAGAAACTCAGCCAAATTCAAGCAGGATAAATATCTGAAAAATATGCTGCTATAGAGACTACAGTCACGCTGCTGACAGCAAGCAAGCAAGCAGGCAGGAAAGGTCTTAAAACAACCAGGGTTTTAAAAAAGTTCCTTCAGAAAAAGAATAGTAAGAACTGGCTACTCAAGAGAAAGGATTGAAACCAAAAGATACTGGAATGTTAATATTTTTATACTTAAAGCATTGAAAGAAAAGAAATCTCGATCCTATAAAAATAACACTCTTTAAAATAAGCCTTGGATAAACAAAAATGTGAGCAAAATAGTGGTCAGCAAATTTTAACTGCAATAAATGCCAAAGAGAACTAATTAGTCTGAAAGGAAATGTCCTAGATGAAAACACAGAACTGAATGAATAAATAAAAATAACCAAAAGTAAAAATATATGCATCAATTTAAATAAATGTCCACTGTAGAAACAATAACATTAATGGTTTGTATAGTTTCAAATATATGTAGAATTAAAAGTAATAATAAAAAAGCCAAAGTCAGCCAAGGTAAATGGGCTGAAACATTCTAAAGTTCTAGCAACATCAGAAAAGTAGTAAGAATTTCATTTTTATCAGAAGGTGAGAAGTCAGAGATATATGTTATACTATCTATAGTTATTATAAAAAATAATAAAAGGAGATTTACATAATAAATTAATAGAAAAACAAAGTTATAAAATATCAAATTAACTTAATGAAACTCAAGAAAGGAGAAAAATAATGAACACAAAGCCATTGTTCAGTTAGACCGTAAACAGTAGTGTGGTAGGTGTATGCCCACCAGAATCAGCAACGGCATCACAGGTAAGTGAGGTGCTGAGGATGTCCTGTTTCTTGATCTGGGGGCTCATTACCTGGGTGTGTTCAGACTGTGAAGATGGACATTTATGGTTTGTACACTTTCCTCTTTGTAACTGTATTTTATGTATCACTTAAAAGGTATTTTTAAGCATTCTGAAAATGCTGACATTCTGGAAAGCTACACACCAAAATGTCCAAGGTAGTGAGAAACGGGCTTATGCGAGATATTTTCGCCTCGTACTTATGCATAGCTTCTCATATTTTAATAATGTAAACCTGTGCACTTGGCAAAATTACCAATATATCTTCAAAGTCAATGGAAAATAAATAAATACGAAGATAGAAGTGCCAAATTCTGTCTCTGACCCCTCTTCTAAGCTCACAGTTCTGGACATCTTACATGTGGGGTGCACAGGGAACAGATCTGGGGGCTCTGTTGACTTTCCTGGATTCCAAGTTCAGAGCAGACACTGAAATAAAGTAAGTGGGAAATGTAAGATTCTTAATTATTAGGGAGCCAGAGAAGTCTTGTATAAACCTGTAAGTTCTCTCTTCTTCCCTTCTCTGCCTTAGCTCCCCAAAATCTAGGAGGATGCCTAAGCCACTCTGGTATTCAGAGGGGCTGCCCTCTATTCAGGACCAAGTGAAGCAGGTACGGCTGTGGGGCCTGGAGTCCCCGAGATGTGACTGTTCCCGACGGGGCCACAGAGCAGGAACCGTGTGGGCAACTGGGAAGGGGAAAGAGCTTTCTCTGGCCTTCCTCCTTGCCTCAGAATATTGGAATTCTTTATGATGTTCACAGAAACAGGACTTGATCGTAGTGCCAGTGGCTACCATATCCCGGCTTTTGTTCAGCCCAGGGAAGGAACTAGCTCAAGGGAGCTGTGTGCCTCTCTTGGTCCAATTCCCCAGGCGGAGAGAGAGGGGCAAAAACACTGATGTCAACAGGTTCCGGGGATCAAAGAGCAGCTACAGGGGCAAGTGTGGGGCTCCCAGGCTAGTTCCTGTGGCCAAAGTCAAGTAAAGCTCCCGACCGCCGACTCCCACCCTTCCTTTGATATTCTTGCCAGCAACACTGTGTCAGTTCAAACATGAGCGAGGAAGGTGAAGAGACAGAGTGTGGAGTCTCCACTTAGTCGTACTACGGGTGCCCCAAACCCAACACAGTCAGGATCAGACTCATCTACTCCAAACCCTGCTTGTCCTTCTGGCTCTTTTTAAACCATTCACCCAAACTAGCAACCTTAGGGACACCCCTCAGCACCCCCACGGGTCCCTGATTCTCAGATCTCACCTGAGAGTTACTTAAATCTGTGTCTTTTGTTTCCCCACAGCTTTTGCCACCAACCCGTCACACTGACCTTCACTGTCCCCCTCACACACACCTACCATCATGCTTGCCCCAAGGGATCTCATGTGAACTGCATCCCAAACCCTGAAGGTTCTGCCTGGCCAGCAGGATGAAGATGAGCCCCCCTATCAGCATGGCAGGGTTCCATGGGTATCACCAGCCTCACCTCCTGCTTCCCCTACCTATGTTCAGCCACATAGTTTCTCTCCAGCAGTTGAAGGAGCCATAGGATTTGACACCTCTAGGCATTGGTGGATTTTCCTCTCTCTGGATTCTGCCCCCTCCACCTCCTCCTCCAAAACCTGGCACAAATATCCCTCTTCTGAGAAGCTGGTCCTTTCCCCGGTCATTGCTCTTGCTGTGATTCCATAAGGCTTTGCACACATCTCTTTTTTACCACCAGTGTTTAAGCATTGACTACACAATATCACGCTGAGTGCCTCAAATAGTTCTTCTCATTTAATACCCACAGCAACCTGCAAAGCAGGCGCCATCATCACCCCATTTTACAGATGAAAAAAAGCATATACGTTAACTAATTTATCCAAAGTGTCAAATCCAGACATAACAGATTTGAGTGCACGTGTGTGGGTGTCTCTCATAGCATCACACTGTCTGCATCCATGGGTAGAGATCTTCTTGAAGAAGAGATTCAACAGTACTTCACGGAGGAGAAGCTCAATCCTTGCTTATGAAGATGGTGGCCGTCCCACTTCATCTACCACAGACTAGAGGGTGGGCTCAAGCAGTGTATGAGGAGCCTCCTTTGTAAGCCATCTGAGATAATTCATTGCAAACATTTGTGGGTGGAGGGCTCCATCCAGCAGAGCCCTCCTGGCCACCGCGGATGAGAAATCTACCAAGACATGATCTGCCTGGGGAGGAAAGACTGACCAGTCTCTTAAAGGAGAAAGGCCTTGAGCCTCTTTCTCAATGGGCTTTTATTGGGTTTAGTTCGCATAGGAATACAGGGCGTATACATAAAGCTCATCAGTCATTGTCAGGCAGTAATGATCAAACAAGAGTTAACATTCAAAGAACTATGTGGGCTTATTCTGAGTCAGGGTCAGATAGACAGAGTGAGTGACTCAAAGGGCCATAAAACTTTGGGAAACAAACCCATTTTATGCTGGGACCCTTATCATTTAAATTGAGGGCATTCTTAGCAAAGCAGTTTTCACAGGATTTTATGCATTCTTTCTTAGGCCTGATAGCCCCAGGGAACCGCCCAGTCCTGCCCAGGGCTACACCACCCTCCAACATTGTTTCAGGCTTAACTCAGGCAGGGGAAGTAAGGCAGCCAAGAGATTGGGAGACTTCTCGTAGACAGAATGAGGACTTAGGCCATGTCAAAGCTGAGAGGTGAGGGTTCATCACTCCCTTTTTCTATAGCTCCCCGAGTCCTTCCCTGAGGGCGCCTTTGCGACTGTGCCTCAAAACAACCTTAGGTTGTCCCTCCCTTGAGGAATCTTACCTGTCATTGACTATCCAGCCATCCTCCAGGGGCCAAGCAGGGTGAAGTAAAGGGGGCAGAGGCTGTGCCCCTGCTGGGAGGATAAGTTTTGTCTCTTTAATGGCTTACGATCCCAAGGTCTCTTTACTCAGCCTTAGCCATGGGGGGTTACAGCTTCTGAAAGCAGGCAGGGTGGCTCCCAACAAACATGAAAACATATTGAGTCCTCACTATAGGCCCCCACAGAGATGAACAACCACGGTCCTTGTCCTTGAGGAGCTCATGTCACATAATAATCGAGCTGCAGAGTCGCTGGTGAAGCGGCCTGATGCCCTGTGCTGTGCTGAGAAGACATGGCCTCACTGTGTGTTAGGACTGTGAGCAGGGATGTGCCAAAGGCCACTGCCAGTGTCCAAAGCCACCCTCGCCTTACCCTGTCCTCTTGCCCCCTTCAGAAATGGTCATATGTCACCTGCAGAAGACTCAGCACCCTCGAGCACATACCTGAGGGATGACATGGCCCTGACAAGTCAAGGATAACTGCTGCTGTGTGTGGAGCCCTGTGAAGCAGGGGGTCGCACATGGGGCAGAAGGTGGGAGCTCTGGGGCAGGGCTGCCTGGGTGTGAGCCCCGACCCAGGCTTCCCCACTGCGACCGTGGGCAGTTTCTTAGCCTCACGGGAACTCCATCTCACCTGTTCCCAAAGAGATATGATAATGTACCTCCCTCACAGGGTTTTTAGAGGGTTAAGTTGTTACGTATAAATGGGAGACTGGTGTTGAGAACCACCCTTGCTACGGGTGCAGTGGAGCTGTGGCCACAGTGAAGGGGGCAGAGAGAAAGCCTTCCTGGTACAACTGTACTCTAATGCACAGACTAAGGTCAACCTCCTCTTCTACACTTGTGCCTTCAAGTTATGTTAAAATCCACAAGTCCCTGTGGCACTCAGTCCCCATGCCCGTTCCCCAGTACAGAGCAGGAAGGGGCTGCTCAAACCCAGAGACGAAGGCCAGGGTGAGAGCTGGTGTGCACAGCTGTGTGTGCCACAGGTCCTGGAGAAAGGGGTGGGAGGGCTCCGCTGGACGGCCTCTTGTTCTGGATGCCCTCCCTGGCCCCCCGGAGAGCCCTGTCCCCTGTGCTGCCTGGCCACAACATCTGGACTCACCCCCTCTCCACGTACTGCAAACTACGTTGTTATTCTCCTAGTCTGCCACTGTCCTGTGAGATCCTCAAACACTGCGTGGTCTCTGATTAACCCGAGCCCAGACCATGGTGCCAGGAAAGTAGTGGACACTCAGTAAATGTTAGATGAGTGAAAAATGCATGGATGGATTTTTGGGGTAAGACTGACCAACACAGAGAAAATGCTGGTGGCAAAAGCCCCTCTATCGTTAGCCATTCGAAAGGCACCATTCCTCTGCGTGTGGCGCCTGGCAGTTTGGGGAGGGGGAGGGAATTTGTGCAGTTCTTACAATTGTCATTAAATAAGGTTGAATTTGGTGTTTTGTTGATTAATATCTTAATATAATTCATTTCTAGTTGTGTTTGAAATATGTGCGTTTGCAAGTACTACCAATTTAGCATAAATATTAAATAAAGTAGAAATTTACAAGTCCTTTGTCAGGCCCCTCTGGGCCAGAGTGTTCAGGAGGCTCTGGGGAAACGCACAGCTCAGTTCCTCGGAAAGCTGGGAAAGACTCCATCTAAACAGGCAGGGGCAGAGGTCACTGGGAGCTGCCGGGCCAGCGCTGGTCTCTTGCCTTGCAGGGCACACCAGCATGAGGCCCGAGAGACTGGGCAACAGTAACACAGGCTCATGTATCTGTGAGGCACCTCACATTCCACTCTGAGGAAAGGGGACATGGGCCCGGGTGCCACTGGCAAGGTAAGGAAGGCGAGGCCCTGTGAGATCTAAGTGCCGGCTGCTGCAAGCCCAGGCCCAGTTGTTCTGACTCCCAGCTGCTGCAAGCCCGGGTCCAAGTGTCCTGACTCCCAGCCTTGAGCACAGTGGCGGAGACCAGCCAGGGAGCTCGCGTCTTCTGAGGAGTATGGCAGGGCTCGTCTGGAACGAGGACCCACAGCAAGCCTCTTGCTGTTTTTCTCCACTCCTGCTCTTGCCGTCTGCGGGTGGCACTCAGCAGGCTCCTGCTGACCAAGGAGTGCCAGCAAAGGGCAAAGTGCAGAAGGCAGTGGGCCCTGAAAAACAGGTGCCATACCCACCACCAGCACAGGGGCCACAGGTAGCGCGTGGGCGGCAGACAGCAATAGCCCCCAAAGGCCCATGGAAGGGTGGGGCTGACTCCCCAGGGGAAAGGAAGCCAACGGCAACCCTAGGCATACTCGAGAGGGGGTCACACTAAGGGAGCAGAGCGGGAGCTTCCAGAAAGGAAGGGCTTCCGACAAAGCCTCTCCGTGAAGCTGGCCAGGGCTTTGCACCCACCCTTGGAGCACAAGACCACCACCTGGGCCCAGCTCAGGGCCCAGTGAATCCTCTTACCAGCAACAAAGAATTTTTTGTCAAGAAGATTTTTATTCATTCACCCAGCCATGAAATGCCCACTCTGGCCAGAGAGAGACTGGCCTGAGAACTATGACCTGTGACAGCTGCCCGCTTGAGGAGAGGGGATGCTGTGCTCCTGGATGCACCTGGCCCCAGTGGGTTGCAGCCCTGTGGGGCTGGCAGGAAAGGCATTGAGCCTGGCGGAGGCTCACCGGGTCAGCGGGGAGTGGCCCCAGGGACCCAGGCATCTGGGAGGACCCAGCAGTGGGGCAGGTGCCCAGGCCTTCCTGACCCCCCAAGTCACCAGCACCTGGGCGCCAGTGAGGCTGGGATCCTGATGACACAGAGTCCAGAAGGAAGGTGGGCCCTTCCTAGGCCTGCCCTGGGCCTGGCCTGGCCAACTCTCCCAGACTCCTGCACTGCACAGAAAGAAGAACCTCCAACACTTTTTTTTTAAAGCAAGAGAAGGAGGGGATAAAAAATAGAATACAATTAGGAAGCCGCTGAACTTCTGCACAAACTAATGAATAAACCAGCCCTTGACAGCTCCCAACTGCTGCCGACAGGATAATTGTGCCTGATTTCTTAATTTTAATGCCGTTGTTGCATTTGACTTCTGCTAATGAGATGTAAATATGTGTTTCAGAGTTGTGGATTTGTTTAATTACAGGGTAGCTAAACTGTGACTGGCTGGAAGGGTAGTCTTTTATTTATTTAGTTATTTAGTTGTTTATTTATTTATGATTTTTATTTTCGTATGCCCCTGAATGGCAAAGAAAGTAAAGCTGGGGAGTATAGAGGGGCGTCTGCTTCCTCCCCTATCCCCTCCTGTTTGGGAGGAAGAGAGAGCTGGGGCCTCCTGAGGGCTGGTGGTGGGGGTGGGGAAAGGTGGGTGAAGACAGAGGAGGGCTCCCCAGGCCACGGTGCCCTCATTGGCCGCGCTGACCAGAACAAGGCCTGTTCTGCTGCCCAGGTAGGAAGAGCCCTGAGGATGGACCAGGACATGCTCAGGAGCTCAGGTTGGGTTCAGACCAGGGCCCCTTGCAAAGCGACCATGGCAGCTGCAGCGGGGAGAGGAGCAGGGGCAGTGAGCAGGGCTGAATCTAGCTCTGGAAGAATCAGGGTGAGGGAGCCAAGTAATGAGGGCTGGCAGGAGAACTAGGGAGCCAGGGCCTGTGTCTTGGGAGCTCTGTGCAGAGACTTGTACTCAGCAGAAGCTCACTGCAGGGCCAACGTGGGGCACAGGGGAGCTGAGGTAGGGCGGAAGGGCCTGGGTGCAGGGTTGGGAACCCAGACAGAGGTGAATAGCAAGTGCTGAAGGAATATCCACACCCCGTGGAGCACCGCCACAGAGGCTGGGTGCTGGGGGATTCCAGGTGGCACTGCATTCTGTCCTCTCCACAGCCCTGGGTGGAAGGGGCTGTCTGTGCCCCAACCTGACAGGTGGGGCAACATCTCAGAAAGGTCTGAAAGTTGTTTCAATTTAGAGCAAAGCAGTGGCAGCGGCTGAGCCGGACAAAGTGTGACGACAGAGTTCAAGCTCCCTGCTCTGGGCCGCCTTCCCCTGGCTGCACATCGGTCCTTCTGCCCCTGTGCTGATCCCACAGAAATGGGTGTCTGGCCCTGGCACCTCATCCCTGTGGCTGCTGTGGCCAGAATGGGAGGGGCCAGACAGGGTCTGGGGTGTCAGGTTCCCTGGGCAACAGCCATCTCGTCCACTTTCCTGGTTCCTCCCATGGCAGGGATGTGCCTGGCCATATGATGCAGACTTCTCTCTGCATCAACCACGTCCCAGAAGGGACATGCCCACATCATCTGCAGCCACCGTGCCAATGTTCACATCCTTCCAGAGGAGGGAAGTGCTTCACTGTGTCTGATGGAAGTCCTCGATCCACAGAGTAAATGGAACCTCTTCACCATCCTCTCTCCAGAACAGTCCTTCAGATACTTGAAGGAAAACACACGGTGCCCCCGCAGCCCTGTCTTTGTGGGGAGGAACAGTTCCAGCTGCCTGCAGCTCTTCCTTCCCACCTCGGCCTCTGAGACCCTCTGCTAGTGCCCCCGAGTCACATCATAGCCTCAGACCCCGAGCTGATGGAGACCACACGTCAGTCAGGGTCAGCACAGCGGAAATTGGTCTGTTACTTCTTGATCTTAACGAGGAGCAAAGCTTAGAAACTGGCAACATGCCTCTTTGGAGCCCTCTCCCCGCCTCATCACTGCACCTACTCACCCCCCACCCCCGCCTCACCCCGCACACACCTCAGGTCAAGCCTTGTACTTTGAGACCATTTTGCTCTCTTTGGGGGAGAGCAGCTGATAAACCAGCTCCTCCTTGTGTAGTGTTTCTGCTTCCAGAGGTGTCTATGTGGAATTTCCTAGTCAAAGAAGAACAGCAAAGTTAATTTTACCAAAAGAAACACAGTAAAATACTCCAAATATTTTACTGTCAGGGAGGGGCACTGGCACAGCCCCACCAGTGAGGGTGGCCCTGTCCTCAGGCAAGCGTATTCCTGCGTCTCCTTTTCAACACTCTCCCACCTCTGTGTTCTCCTTCATGTAAGCCTCTGCCCATTCGCTTTTCTCCTTTGCTTTCATGAAAGCACCCAGGTGAAGGAAAGAAAATCACAAGACCCGTCCTCTAGTCCCCGCTGAGATGCTAATAGAAGTCTGGAGAGCAGCGTGTGGTGACACTTCTCAGAGGCATAGGGCCCCAGCCCTGGAGGAAAGCCACCTGGCCACAGTCCCATCTGGAGTTTGAGCATTTCGCTACACATTGCAGGCAAGCGCTTGTCAGCCGGTGCGTGAACCCTCCTGCGAACCCCACTGCTTCTGCTGCGGTCCCTTCCATCCACGGGCTGTCCTGAGGGTGGGGCCTCCCAGTGGCTGGAACGAGAGTGCGGGCCCTCCCGTCTCAGCTGCTGCATGCTGCCTGGCACTCGCTGAGGCTGGCCTGCCTCCCTTTCCCACTCCGTGATAACTGCTAATCCTCGAGTGATAATCTCCATCTGCAGGCCGTTGTTGTGAAGATAAAATGAGACTATCTTTGCACAATCTTACCCTTCTCTCTGTAAGGCCCCTTCAGGTTCTGTGGATGGCGTAATGCCCTCACCTGTGTTCCACCGAGTTAAGCTTCGTGGGCAATAATTCCACGTCCTGTCACAGCTTCAGTTTCCTCATGAAAATATCATGGGAACAACCTTGGTTTCCCTTCCTGCCTTAAACGGCCAGATACGATCAGAAACTTGGCAAGGTGGCGAAGGGCTACATCAAAGTTAAATTTTATTTCATCTAGTTTCGTTTCTCCCTCTGCTTCTTATACCTTGTGTTTCTCCTTCCCCGTTTTCTTCTTTCTTTAGCTACCCCGTCCTTTTTCTCTACTCCTCTCTCTTTGTCATCCTCCACGGCTCTGCGGGGCTCCCCCACTGGATTGCTAGGGAGGGGAGCAGGATCTGCAGACAGATTCAGGGATGCCTCGTCCACCCTCTGATAGCATACATAGCTGTCTATTTCCAAAATATTGGGTAGAAAAAGATGACTGCCTTAGTTTGATAATGGTCACAGAACACAATATGTATCATAATAAGAAAACCAGTTACCCATGCTGCTGGCAAGATGGCCTTCCCTGACCAGCCAGGCAGCCGATGAGCCAGCTCCATGTGATTAGCAGTGTGATTACCATCCATCTCACCGAGGCCTGTGTCTCTCTTGGTCGGGTGTCCGGACACCATAATCCCATCAGCCCAGCTTTTAGCAAGAGAACTTGGCTGGAAATCTACTCCATGTATAAGTCCTTCTGACAGACATAGGACCAAGAAGTGGGGGTGCATTATAGATTTAGCAGGGTGCCCCATTTTTCTATTCTCTGAGAGAAATGATCTGCAACCCGAGATGCTCATTAAAATTCCAAGGAAATTTTTCCATGTCAGCTCCTGAGTCCTGTGCCAGACAGTTATATGCCTGTCTTTAGGCTTCCTTTCTAGGTGTCATTGTTGTTGTTGCTGATTGACATTTTATAAGAACAACTACACAACCCCTCGGATGGCTGTCTGAGGTTCTGGGTCCATGAGGCATTGGATTCCAGAACAAGTTCTGCCCATGCCTCCTGGAGCCAGCTGGTACCCTGGAAAAGACCATGCCCCCTGCGAAGCCCTGAGACGCCCTGTGATGCCCTGTGACACCCTGCAATGCCCTGTGGTGCCCTGAGATGCCCTGCGACACCCTGTGATGCCCTGCGACACCCTGTGATGCCCTGAATGCTCTGCAATGCCCTGTGATGCCCTGCGACGCCCTGTGACTCCCTGCGATGCCCTGTGATGCCCTAAGAAGCCCTGCAACTCCCTGCGATGCCCTGTGATGCCCTAAGAAGCCCTGCAATGGCTCGAGATGCCCTGCAATGCCCTGAAACACCCTGTGACACCCTGAGATGCCCTGTAATGCCCTGTGATGTTCTGAGAAGCTCTATGATGACCTGCAATGACCTCTGACACCCTGCGACACCCTGCGACGCCCTGTGATGCCCTGCAACACCCTGCGATGTCCTGCGACACCCTGCATAAACTTGCAGAGCCAAGGAGATGGGCCCCAGCCAGGCTCAGTCCAGAGGCTGGCTCATCCTCCCTGGAAAGTGACATGTCAGGTAGAGGCACCCAGGCCACCATGGGTCCCCACAAGACTGCACCAGCAGCCAGCCTCGGGCTAGAAACCACACAGAACCCGTGTTCAACCGTGCCTCCACATCGCAGCAGGGTGCCTGACATCAGAGACCACGTCTGTTCTAACAGCCCTGTGTGGAGGCACACCCGGCTCCTCCGTGAGCTTCAAATGCCCTGCAGAATTCTCTGTCAGTTCACAAAGAAAGCCTCAGAAAAGTAAATAACACACTGACTTTCCCACCAATAATATTCTGTGTCAATATTTGATTGAGATAATGAATTGGTTGTATCTGTGTTTGCAGCTTGAGTTTGCAGAACATCTCAGACAAATTACACAAAAGAGCGAGCATATCCCAGCTTCACTTAATTGAGTGTTTAACCTTGCTGGTGGCTCCACAAGATCAACTACATTTCAGGGCAGAAAATCCTGAAGTTCCTTGGCCAGAGTTGTGTCATCCCTGCCCTCTGTTCCCACGTGGTGAGTTCTTAGGTCAATAGAGGCCATTGTCACATGTTGATCTTCATAGAATCCCATGCCCGGTCATGGGATTACTGACTACAGCATCCTGGCCTCCAGCCTTTCCTGCCCTGAGCCAGGCCCTGTGCTCCCTCCCCAGACCACACTGAGTGGCCAGGCAGGAGCTGCAGGTGCTGGGAGGATCCATTCCAGCCCTGGTGTCTCCAGTTGCCTGTGCTTCCTTGAGGTGAGTCCCTTCAATTCTCTGGGCCATAATTGCTTCACCTGCAGAAGGGGAAGGGGAAGTGTGATCATCTGAGTAGAGGCCTCATTAGTGTGGATTATCTGTGGTTCACAGAGGGGAGGCTGGCATCAGGGTGGAAAGGACCACATTAGAGTCAATTTCCACACCCTAATGTTTGCACCAAACCATCCTGAGTATTTGATCTTTTCCCCCAGTGCCTAAAACTCTCATGCAAATGGGCTTTTTAAAAATGTCACATGTTTATTCCTCCCAAACTCAGTCTCTGTGGTCTAGCCTCTCTAAAGAGCTGTGATATTAAAAAACAAATGACGAGCTTCCGGCCAAGATGGAGGCATAGGTAGACACACTGTGCCTCCTCGCACACCCAAAAGAAAGACAACAACAAATTTTAAAACAAAAAACAACCAGAACTGACAGAAAATCGAACTGTATGGAAGTCCGACAACCAAGGAATTAAAGAAGAAACTTTCATCCAGACCGGTAGGAGGGGCGAGACGTGCCAGGCAGACAGGACTCGTGTGGCGGGGCGGCGGCTGGTGGACCGGGGAAAGGCGTGGCTGGCCGGGAGAGGTGGCGACTGTGGATCAGGTGTCCCACACCCTCGTGTGGATAAACCAGGAGGAACAACTGGGGAGTGAGACAGACTCCGCAACCCAGAGTTCCAACTCGGGGAAATAAAGCCCCAAAGCCTCTGATTGAAAACTCCTGTAGGGGTTGAGGCGGCGGCAGGAGAAACTCCTGGACTCACAGGAGAGCTCATTGGAGACCAACAGGGTCCTAAAGCTTACACAAGCCCACCCACCCGGGAACTAGCACCAGAATCAGCACCAGAGGGGCCCAATTTGACTGTGGGTAGTGCGGAAAGTCACTGAAAACCGGTAGAGAGCGGAGAAAGCACCATTGTTCCCTCTTGGACCCCTCCCCCACAAACAGCGTCACTACACAGCAGCCTGGCTGCCCCGCCCTGGTGAACACCTAAGGCTACGCCCCTTACTACATAACAGGTGTGCCAAGACAACAAAAATGGCCCAAATGAGAGAACAGATCAAAGCTCCAGAAAAAAATACAACTAAGCGATGAAGAAATAGCCAGCCTATCAGATGCACAGTTCAAAACACTGGTAATCAGGATGCTCACAGACTTGGTTGAATTTGGTCACAAATTAGATAAACAAATGAAGGATACAATAAGGGAAATGAAGAAAAATGTACAGGGAACCAACAGTGATGGGAAGGAAAACGGGACTCAAATCAATGGTGTGAACCAGAAGAAAGAAAGAAACATTAAAGCACAACACAATGAAGAAACAAGAATTCAAAAAAATGAGGAGAGGCTTAGGACCCTCCAGGATGTCTTTAAACGTTCCAATATCTGAATCATAGGGGTGCCAGAAGGAGAAGAGGAAGACCAAGAAATTGAAAACTTATTTGAACAAATAATGAAGGAGAACTTCCCTACTTTGGCCAAGGAAATAGACTTCCAGGGAGTCCAGGAAGCTCAGAGAGTCCCAAAGAAGTTGGACCCAAGGAGGAACACACCAAGGCACATCATAATTACATTACCCAAGATGAA
>VMDR010027091.1:0-13728 GCA_007922815.1 Macrotus californicus
GGCTGGTAGGAGGAAAGAGAGTGGATCAGAGGGAGACATAGGGCATAAGAAAGTGGAGTATAGGGAAGAGGAGAGAAGCAGCAGGATAATTGCAGTTAGGTCCAATTTGGGACTGGGATGGATCTAGAAGAGACAATTATAAGTTTTCACACAATTCTTTTGCCATAGCCAAGAAATATCTTAAGGAAGAGATTTTTTTAACTAAAAAAAAAAGTTTCTGATGCTTTCTCTACTTAAAGAATGAGAAATATCAAAATGGATATCCCTTTAGACCCAGCAATCCCACTTCTGAGAATATGAGGTCTGTCTGGAAAAAGTTCAAACATTGTTAATATAAGAACTGTTTGTGAGACATCAATGCAACCTGGTGGCCAAGGAGAGTGGCCTGGAATGTGCATGTGTGAACAATGACGACTTCACTGTACTAGTCAGTGGGGGCAGTAGACATTATTGAATGAGCATGTGCACTGTGTGGCTGTCACATTCAAAATGACTGAGTGAGTAGAGCAATGAATCTGCATCAAATTTTGTGTTATGTTTGAATATGCCTCCACAGAAACTATTCAGATGATTCAGAGACCGCAGCTGTGGGTAACTGGTGATTGTGAGCTTCATCATAACAACACACCCACTCATGTATCACATCTAGTGTAGAGTTTTTGGTGAAACGTCAAATCACCCAGATGACTTGGCCCCCCTACAGCCCAGATTTGGTGCCCTGCAACTTCTGGCTTTTCCCAAAACTAAAATCACCTTTGAAAACAAAGAGATTTCAGACTGTCAACGAGAATCAGGAAAATACAACAGGGCAGTTGATGGCAATTGGGATGATTATGTGAGGTCCCAAGATGCCTATTTTGAAGGGGGCTGAGGTGTCATTGTCTTATGTACAATGTATCTTGTATCTTCCTCAAAGTTTGCGTCTATTTTTTATATTAGATGGTCGAATACCTTCTGGACAGACCTCATATATTTGAAGAAACCCAAAATACTAATGCAAAAGAACATAAACACTTCTATGTTAATTGCAGCATTATTTACAATAGCCAAGATTTGGAAGCAGTCCAAGTGTCCATTAGTAGATGACTGGATAAAACAGCTATGGGACATTTGCATGATGGATACTACTCAGCCATTAAAAAGAAGAAAATACTACCCTTTTCAAAAGCATGGGTGGACTTGGAGAACATTATGCTAAGTGAAATAAGCCAGTCAGAGAAAGACAAATATCATATGATTTCACTTACATGTAGAAGCTAATGAACAAACTGAACTAACGAGCAAAATAGAGACAAGACTTATAGATAGCATGATGACAGCTAGGGGGGTGGGCAGGAGGTTAGGTGGTAGAGGGTTCGAGTAAAAAGTAAAAAGGACTCATGGACAGGGACAACAGTGTGGTGATTGCAGGGGGGACGAGGGTGTAAGGGGGTTAAATGGTAATGGAAGAAAATACAATAATTTTTTTTTAAATGAGAACTATTGGAAGTTTGAAATTTTGTTCCACTTTTTTTCTAACATATCTCTTATATAAACAATCTTAAGTCATATCAAAATCTCCACAAATAAAAAAATTTCCACAAATTTCCTTGGTTAACCTATACTACTTAGTAAGATAAGTGCTCAAATTTGGATTATAATGTAAACACATTATTCAGGAAGCAGGACTCCAGCTAGGAAGAAGAGGCACAGACTTAACTTTAGAGAATCAAATCCATTAAAGTCTGGGAATATTTTATCCAAAAATGTTGCTTATAGATCTCTTGTCTCACCTTCTCAGCTACCAGACAGGCCATCCAGCTACAAACCCCAGACAAGGCCTGTGGCCCCCGAATATTGGAAGGATTTGCAAAGGAGTTATTTCTCAGAACCAGATTCTCCCAATAAAAGGAAACGAGACTAAGAAAATTTTTCAAATGGCTATGATGGCAAACTTTGCCCAAAGGACGTCAGTGTTAGACCTCCAGAGCATCCTAGCCCCTAGGCTGCCTTGAGGAATGAGCTCATTTCGAGGTTACTCTTAATGAGGGACAATAAAACCACAGGGACAGAGACTAACGGTAGTGTGAGTAATCAGGTAGATTTTCCAGCAAAGGTAAGCGTTTCTCAAATCTGATCAGACAGTCAAAGGGTATCTAAAGAGCATTCCTTATTCCTTGTAAACAAAATAAACACAGCATCTGTAGGCTCATTTAAAGGGATAGTTGTTCTAACTAATAGGAGACCCAGATACCTCAGCATTGTGGTCAGGAAGCCCCCAAGCCTGGCAGGGGCTCCAGAGACCTAGGAAGAATGGGCTGTTTGCAAAAAATTGTGGACAGAATGTCTCATTCTTGACTAGATCTTGGTAGACTTCTAAACATCAAAATATCTGAATCCTCAAATATCAGCAAAAGGACCTGTTGATAAGATGAAGGTCAGTTTATTACTTACTGTGTGATAAGCAATTTTTATTATATCACAAAGCTATAGCTGCACCTGAAAGGTGGGAAGAGAAGGTAATAGTTGACTGAGAATTGGGAGTTTACTAAAAGCCTGGTTCATTTAGGATAAGTAAAGATTGTGACACAATGGTCCAGGACAGGAGGAGAAGGCAAAGTGAGGACTTTGAGATGAGGGATTCCTTTGAATATCAGAGCATGAACTGATGTTTTCAATGGAAGAGTCTTTTAGGAAGTTCTCCTGTAACTTAAAATCAAACCATTTTCTTGGGCAAGAGATTCATGGAAAACTAAAGTTAGGCTAGTGAAGCAGAGGAATAGCAAAAAATCATGCTCACGTAGACAGCAGGATGTGGTTTCAGTTTTCGGAGTCTAGAAAGAATGTGGAGCAAAGATATTCAAGTAAGACTATATCAGAAATAATATCAATGAGCAATAATCTAATAAACAATAAGAATAATAAAACTACTATTTCATAGAAATTTAAAAACAAACTTCTAGAAAAATCTATGTCAACACTGGGATTAGCAAAGTAAAAAATATTTAATGATTTTTTTTATCTTACCTGAGGACATGTATTTTCACTAATTATTAGAAAGAGAAGAAGGGAGAGTGGAAGGGAGAGAAAGAATTATCAATAAGGGAGAGAAGCATTGATTGGTTGCTTCCCAAACCTGCCCCTACTGGGGATCCTACCCACCCAGATTAGGGATCAGATGCTCTAGGGCCAGGACAGAACCCGCAACCTAGGTATGTGACGTGCCCAGGAATTGAACCAGCAATCTTTCAGTTATAGGACAATGCTCCAGCCAACTGAGCCACACTGACCAAGGCAAATTAAATGAACTTTATTGAGCATTTGCTCGGTGTCAAAATTTCACAAATTTTCTCATTTATTTTCTATCACAATGGAGTGTCATAAATATTATTATCTTCATTTTGGCAGCTAGACTATTGAGAAACCAGGAAGTTAAAATAAGTTGTCCGAGGTCATGTGGTTGGAAAGTGAACCTTGATTTAAACCCAGGATTTTGTTTACTCCAAGACCAACATTGTCTCGCTACATCATAACTGCCTCCAAACACTAGAAAATTGTGAAGAAAAAGGAAAAATACTTAATCCAAAGGAATACCCATGCCCAGAAGCCTCTCAGGATCATCATTTATCACCATCTTTTAAGTCCAAGACTTCCTCTTTTCCTCTATGTCTTCCTCTCCTTTGGACAAAATACAGTTGTGCTAATATGCCATATTTCACATACCAGTGCTCCTGGTAATAGCCCCTGCTCCTGGCCTCTCTGCTATACCCTAGCCATGCAAATGCAGGCATAGTCATAAGATGAAAGTCCCTCTCCTGTCCACAGAGAGCCATGGGGTCAAATTGAACTGCTTATCTTGCACATTTCTCACACTGTGATTTGCATTTCCAGGAGTATATTAGATTACAGCAGGACTGAGAAAGGAACTTCCTTCTTGGAACTGACCTCACTGGATCCCTCTGAGAATTAAGGGAAAAGAGGGTGATTGCCAGGTCTGGGTGGTTTGAGGATATCCCGAGGGAAAGTTGAGGAAGAGCCTTCAATGAATGCTGCATTTTTTGTCTTCTCCTGAGTTTTTAATATGTATCTGATCCAGGCCCCAATGACGACAGGATGTGCATGCTCTCAGCCAAGAAGGGCCTTTTTAATGCTTATTAGACCCACCATGAAGACACATCTGAGTAAACTCTAACCAACTCTAACCTGAGATATGTGTGGGAAACACATGTAGAAGCTGGGATTGTCCAAGTCACTTTTTCATAAGCTCTCATTGTTCATATGCTCAGGGCCAGTTTCTTTCAGGAGAATAGAACATCTATGAGCTACATATTATCCTCATTTTGATGATGTGAGGCTCAGAAAAGTTAAATATATTGCCCCTATGTCTAAGATTTCAAAAGATGTTTTTACAAGGCTTTGGTCACAAATAGGGCAGTATAGCATCTTCCTTCAGTTGATGGGTCACAAACAGACATTTGAGGCACTAACAGTCTATCCCTGGCCCCTGCTCAGAGCCACCAATTACCTGTTCTACAAGTGCTTATACTGAGGAACATGAGGTTCACAAAGGAGGATCAGGGAAGGCTCACAATAGAGTGGCTATTTGTGCCAGACCTCCACAGATCACTAGGAATGGACCACAGAGAGTGAGAGGGAGAATGAGCTCATTGGCCAGTTGCAAGCCTCCTAAGAAGCAGCTGAGTAATAATAATAATAATAGCAACTATAATGATATTACATCATTTACTAAGCTTCATGTACCATGAACTTTAAATCTGTGACCTCATTTAGTTCTTACTAAATGCTTACTAAATAAATACTAAATGTTTACAAAACCATCTCCATGTCAGATATAACACATCTACAGTACCTTAGTAAGTTACCAATTGCCCACATAAGTAGCTTGCTGGTGGCAAAGCCAGGATTTGAAGCTACACCTCTTCATCTAATGCCCATATCCGTCCTCTGAGCCAGGCTGCCTCCCCTTCTACTCCTCAGTCAATGGGGCCCCACCTGGCCTGGGCTTGGCATGCAGTGAGGCAGAGCCACCAGGGACATGACACGGGTTTACAGTAACCTCAAACATAGAGACCACCTGCTGAATCACTGATGATTGCTTTTTGGCATTTTGTTTTATTTACAACCCTGTAAGGTAACTATTATTATTCCCATTTAACTGGTAATTAAACTAATATTCAGGATAGTTTAGTGATAGGACAAGTTCCAACTGACTTTTAGCCGCTATCCAAGTCAGTTTTGGAAAAAGTAGATCAGTGAGCAGGTCTCACCTGCAGCTAGCTCATTTCATTCATTAGAATTTGTCCTTGTACACAATTCAAAACTTCCTAACAGTCTGTTATTTGATTTAAAGTGTGCTAATGTTTTTCTTTCCAAAAAAGAAAACTGTGTAGTCAACATTTTTTTCTATTTCTCCTCTTCCCAAAAGCTGACCTAATGCTAAATTCTTGAGAGTTTTAAATTGTTTTTACCTTTCAGTTTGCCCTCAAAAACCTCCACTGAAGCAGTTGGTGAAGAAAGGGTTGGAACAAGTGAAATAAACTTCCAAGTTCTTTAATCCATACTTCTGTCCTTGATCTGCTTCAAGGTCAGGGTGGTTGTGACTGCCCACCCAAGCTACTCCCAGGCCCTGAAAATAACATGGTGCAGGGGACTGTGTGGTGGCCTCTTAAGACGATGCAGGAGAGGACTGAAGACTTGGGATTCATATGACAGGATATTACAGTCAAACTTTTGTTATACAGAATGTAAAATTGTTACTATTTTATTTCATATTCCACTATTTCTATTAAACTCTTACTTTCTGGTTTGTTGTTTCTGATCTTTTTGCAGTAAGCTGTATTAGTTCAATAATTCACTGGACTTAAAAGTGATGTAATAGCCTCAGTGTATTGCCGAAAGAGTGACACGATGTCAGTACTAATAATGAAAAGCTCATCCCATTATAACTCAACTTTGCCTTTCCTCAAGTGAATTGGAAACAGTGTATATTCATTTATTTGGTTTGTTCCCAGTGAGATGAAGGATTGCACAAGCATATTTCTTATCATTAGTTTTTGGGGACTTTTTTTTTGTCTCTTGCTCCCTTTCCTAATTTAATTCATTCTTTTTTTTGGGGGGGCGGAAATTTGTATAAACACAGAGGCAAAATGGAAAAAATAAATGTTGCATTTCAATGAAAAATGATGCATTGTTTACAGCACACTCTTCCAGATAGTCTGATATTTACCTTGTTCATTATCATCAAGCTATTTTGTGCCTCTTTGTAAATTACAAGAATAAATGTACAGATTTATCTTGTAGTATATTTCACTGTTCCTATGAAAAAGCCAGTTTTGCTCCATTTGCAATTAAATTCATTTATTCCATATAAATTTTTTTATTTCATTTGGTTTGATTTTCACATCTCTCTGGTTCTCTCATTGATTAAGTAGTAAAATAAAATTTTCAACATGTGTTTATTTTTATATGTGTATAAGAATTATACTTTTACCTTTTCTGAAAAATTATCTTTCGACAGAGATACCCCCAGAAAGTGGTCTATCTGATTGCTTTGTCCTTGCATAGTGCCCTGCTGTGAAAACCTAACGTGATGTTGTCAGTCACCGATCTGGGCTTCACTAACTCTTAGTGCCTTTTCACACAACCTAACTAAGACTCTCATAACATTCCACCCTCATATCACTTAATGTCTACTTGTAAGTGGCTTTTCTTGATTATATTGTGTACTTCTGAAATTAATTATGCTGTTTTGGCAACACTGAGATAGAATGTGCTGGAGGACACTGGCCTGCGAGTATCATTTGAATGATAGAACTATAGAATCAATGGCTTCTTTATTCTAGTTAAAAAAAAAATAAGACAGGTAAGAAAATAATATAAAATATTTTAGCATTATTTGGAAAGTTATCTAGATTAGTGATATAGTTCTAGCAGTAGTTTTCAAGAAATGTTTTATTCTAAATGTTCTTTCAATAATAATTCCAAAACTCCATTGGTGAAAAAAATCTGTAGTGCTTTTTATAAGAAAACACATTTGTAGAGACAAGGTATGAAGCCCTTAATGAATACATTTGGGAGATCATATTACTTATTAAAGGGTTTTGGGGCAAAGTCAGTATCTCACTTGAGTACAAAGTAACATTAAGCAATTTTAAGCCTGATAAATCAGAGGAGAACTAGCTGTATTACATACTCATCTTTAGATTAAATGGAAAACGGTACTGAAATAACTAAAGATTAAGAAAAAATTAGTTGACAGATCATTGATTCCTGCATTGATTAGCCAAGAATTTTTGTATGATTGGAAATTAATACTAAAATAAAAATTGGAAAAACTATATTCTAAAAACTTAATAGCAGATACTAGAAAAGGGTAATACCTAAAATAATCTAATAATTTTTCTTCAGTTCATTTACTGAATGGCAAAGAAGACTTTTATCAACTTTATTAAAAATAACTTTATTTTTAAATTGCAGTTGACATATAATATTAATTTAAGTGTACAACACAGTGATTAGACATTTATATAACTTACAGTGTAATCACCTGGATAAAACTAGTGCCCATCTGACACCAAACATAGTTATTACAACATTACTGACTATATTCCTTATGCTGTACTTTGCATCCCCCCTTGACTATCTTGTAACTACCAATCTGTACTTCTTAATCCCTTCACCTTTTTCACCCATTCCCTCAACTCCTTCCCCATCTGGCCACTGTCAAAATGTTCTCTATATTTATAAGTCTGTTTCTGTTCTGCGTGTTCATTTTTTGTTTTTGTTTGTTAGGTTCCACATGTACATGAAATCATATGGCATTTGTCTTTCCCTGTCTGACTTATTTCACTCAGTGCAATACCCTCTAGGTCCATCCTTGTTGTTGTAAATGGATTTACAGAAGACTCCACATTGAGACTGGTAGGAAGGGCAGAGATGAAGAACAGGCTGGTCCCACACATGTGTGTGGCAACTAAAAATCAGGAGGGATACCTCAGTTGTTGAGGTCTTGCTTCAGGAGCAAGGGATCCCGGCCCCACACCAAGCTCCTCGGCTCAGTCTTCCAGTGCCAGGAATAGAAGTCCCCATACCTTCTGGCTATGAAAACCAGTGCGGATTGTGGTTGAGACAGACAGATTCTGAAGCCCAGGTGTTCCCAGATTTTAGGTGGTTCTACATGATGGTTGTTCTGTAGTTTAGTTGTAATTTTGTTGTTGTTATCCATTATCAACTTTTTAAAACAGTATGCTGTAAACATGAACCTTGATAGAAACTAATTGCAAGTTTCCAGTAAATCTCCAAATATCCATATTTTGGGGAAATACAGATAATACAATCATCATCGCATAACTTCCACTGGCCCCTTTCTAGCACATCATTAAATTGACACAAAAATGTAATTGAGAAGCAAAGGAAACCACACTAAAACATGTTTCTGCTACTATTAAAATGTCTGGATGCTGGCTGGTGTGGCTCAGTGGATTGAATGCTGGCCTGTGAACCAAAGTGTCGCTGGTTCAATTCTCAATCAGGGCAGATGCCTGGGTTGCGGGCCAGGTCCCCAGCGGGGGTCACGCAAGAGGCAACCACACATTGATGTTTCTCTCCCTCTCTTTCTCCCTCCCTTCCCTGCTCTAAAAATAAGTAAATGTAGTCTTAAACTAAAGTAAAATGTCTGGATGCTAATTAAGTAAGCAACAGAACAAAGTTCAAACATTGCAAAAAGGAAACATTCATAAATTGATTAATAACATGAAATCTTTTTTTCCAAACTACCTACTCCCAAATACAGAGATGCAATGTTACTAAATTTGTTATAAAATATTATATAGTTTTAGAAAATATCACATATAAAACACAATACAGCCTCCTACATTATCTCTCTTGTGTTCCATCCTCATAGCTCAAATCCTCCCTCTCCACAACTAGTGTACCAGGTTTTCCCCAACTTTCTCCAACAGCCAGCTTCCTAGACTGAATTCCCCACTGAGGGTAAAGTGCCCCTGCTCTCTTCTCATCCTAGAGGCCCCTGAAGAAAAAGGCAGGCCCGGGAACAATAAATGTGGTATGAAGCTAATGGAGGGAAATATCAAAACCAGAACACCGCGTTATCATGTTGTGTTGTGATTCTCAGTTAAAAGTGACTCGGCCTTCCTGCATCTGTGTACCTACTTACTCACTGTCTGGCCATCTCACCAGTGAGTGTCAGACTTCCAGTCCTCACTCTTCGGGATGGCTGGCACATGGATTTCTTCATGCAGGAAAGTGAGCACCAGGGGCACACCAAACAATCCTCTTGACTCAAGTATGGAAGGAAAGATGAGAACTTTTACTTACATTTATGTTTCCTAAAACAGGGAAGTAGAGATTTCTTAATAGTTAGTAATGGTTTAAATATAGGACATATGTAACGTGTATATTGCAGTTTTAAAGAAAAAAATCATATAATACAAACAATAGGTGATATTCATTGAGGTCTTACAATGTGCCAAGGGTTAGCTCTTTGATCCCTCATAACAGCACACCCATACCAAAGCCCTTTGTGGGGTCAAAGGGCACTGTTAATAACTATACCATGGCAGCAGCTATAAATCTGGACCAGCCCAGGGAACGGACATGTAGGACACACTACCCCTGGTAGCAGCGTCCAAGCCCAAAAAATTATTAGTCAAGGTCATGCCCACAGACCAATGGAGCCCCAGTCCTAGGCTGGGCTCTCAACCATACTGTTGCGCTGCATGACAGAGACTCAAATCACCAAATTATTTTACTGATGAGGAGCTAAGATAAGAGTCACATGGAGGGACAAAATGGAATAGACACATCTTCCCTGTCCCCCTTCTAAGCACAGCTATGAACCCTGGAATAGTGCACAAGGCAACATCAGAAAAACTCTGGAAAGAGGTTAGATAAAGGCATGTATGCCTAGAACCCAGAGCCATAGGAGCAGTGCCTGGACTCAGTCCCCACCTAGTAGAGGAAGGCAACCAGGTGTGGTGTTTCGCAGCTTCCACCCAGCAACAGCAGGCACCCAGGTGGAACAGGATCCTTCCAACAACCTGCTGCTGATCCACCATCAAGTGCCCATTAGAGCCCCACCAGAAATCAGTGACCAGAGGGCTCTCCTTTCTATTGGGCCTGAGAAGTCCTCTCCATGCCTAAACATACCTGGGCAGGAGTAGAACCAGAGAAGGGACCCAGCACAGTAAGAGTTGGTGGGGATAACATATCATAGAGGGTCTGGGGCTCTTCTGCCTGTCCAGATACACCTGAGAAGCCTGGGGCACAGGTACAAGGACCTCACCACAGTTACCTCCCCCACCGATAGACACCTGGCAGCCAGCCTGAGAAGACCCTTCTGCTCTTCAGCCTGCACCAGCAAGGACCAGGGAAAGCACCAGGGAACCAGAAAAACCCAACAGTCCAAAACAACACTGTAAAGATTCTGAAAATTAAATTGCCATTGGAACCACAGTCCACAAAATAGTTTAAGACTCATACGCTAAGTCTAAACAAGAAGACTATCTGCTAAAATATAAGAATTTAAATAGGGCCCAGAGACCCCTGACATAATAGAAAAAAGGTCCAGGATGAAACTGAAATCTACCTGTCACATCAAGAACTAGAAAAATCATAATTTGAATGAAAAAAGACACTGAACCGATGCCAACAATGATATTAATATAATGTCGGAATTATCTGACAAGGATTTTAAACCAGTAGCCCTAAAACTGTTCCAATAATCAATTACAAATTTTCTTGACACAAATAAACAAACAAATCACAAAAAATACATAAAAATTTAAGAAGCAAATGGAAATTATAGATCTGAAAAACAAAATAATAAAAATGAAAATTGACTTGACAGGGTTAATAGCAGAGCAGAGATGAAGAGAATTGAATCAGAGACTTTTAGGACAGAACAACAAATATTCACCCAATAAAAGAACAGAGAGAAAATAGTTTTTAAAAAGTTAACAGAGCCTCAGACCCTGGAAGACAAAAGATTCAACATTTAAATTCCTGGAGTCCCAAAAGGAAAAGAGATGGCAGGAGTGGATGGTTGAAAGTGTACTTAAAGAAATAATAGCTATAAGCTTTACAAATCTGTCAAAAATACAAACTTACAGATTCAAAAAGCTGAACAAATCTCAAATAACATTTTTTTAAGGGTTGAAATTCAAGCAATGTGAGCCATGAATTCTAGATCCAGCAAAACTTTCTTTCAGGAACAAAGGGGAAATAAATAATTTTCAAATGAAGAAAAACTAAATAACTGATATTAGCAGGCCTATCCTTATAGATTAGCTTTAAAAATTACTTGAAATATTTCATTTAGCATAGTGCTCTCTAGTTCCATCCATGCTATTGCAAAGGGTAGGATCTCCTTCTCTCTCTTTGCTGCGTAGAATTCCATTGTGTAAATGTACCATAGTTTGTTGATCCACTCATTGACTGATGGGCACTTAGGTTGCTTCCAGCACTTGTCTATTGTAAATTGTGCTGCTATGAACATGGGGGTGCATAGGTTCTTTTGGATTGGTGTTTCAGGGCTCTTACAGTATAATCCCAGCAGTGGAATTACTGGGTTAAAAGGCAATTCCATTTTTAGTTTTCTGAGGAAATCCCATACTGTTTTCCACAGTGGCTGCACCAGTCTGCAATCCCATCAACAGTGCACTAGGGTTCCCTTTTCTCCACATCCTTCCAACACTTGTCTGTTTAACTGGAACATAATCAACAAAAGAAAAGCAAACAAAATATAACCAGAAACATTGAAATTAAGAACAATCTAGCAATAGCCAGAGGGGAGGGGGGAGGGCACAGTGGGGGGAAGGGTTTTCAGGAACCACTATAAAAGACACATGGACATAACCAAGGGGGAGGGTGGGAGCAAGGGAGGGAGGTGGGATTGGCTGGGATGGGGGGAGTGGTAGGGGTAAATGCAGACAAGTGTAATTGAACAACAATAAAGTAATAAAATCTTTAAAAAAATAAAAATAAAAAGTACTTCAAATAGAAAGAAAAAAATAGAAAAATTAGAAGAAAACAAATCAGGAATGAAGAAGAAACAACAGAAGGAATAGACATAGATACATTCAATATACTGTCCTTTTTCTTATGAGCATTATAAAGTATATCTGCTAATTGAAACAAAAATCAAAACACCTTCACGTTCAAAAGAGAATGATACTTAAAAGCAAGGAAGATAAAGAGGAAAGTGGAAGTGAAAATACTTTCAACACTTTACTTAAAATAATAAGATACCGATACCAGTCGACTATCATAAGTCACATATGTGTATGTTAATACCCAGCACAATCACTACCAAAACAATGTAAGTGGATATACTAAAATAATAAAGACAAATCAAGTCAGAATCCTAAAATATGTCCAAGAAACCCAGAAAAAAAAAGAAAGAAACTCAGAGGACGAATAATGAAATGGCACACTAGCATAGTAATAATCACCTTATTTGTAACTTGTCTAAAAACACTAATCAAAACAAGGAGATTAATAGAATGGATAAATATAATCCAATTATATGCTGTTAAAAAGGCAGATGGAAAGCAAAAGTATGGAAATAAATTTATCATATAAACATTATTTTGTTTTTAAAAGATTTTACTTATTTATTGTTAGAGCGAGCAGAGGGAGAGAGAGAGGGAAAGAAACATTAATGTGTCGTTTCCTCTTGTGCACACCCTACTGGGGACTTGGCTCACAACCCAGGCATGTGCCCTGACTGGGAGTCGAACCAGCAGCCCTTTGGTTCTCAGGCCGTCACTCAATCCACTGAGCCACACCAGTCAGGACATAAAAAAAATTATTTTAAAATACAGCAGTAGTTCTATTACTATGTAATAGACTTCAGAGCAACAAAAATTACTAAAGACCAAGATATAGGTATACATATAATGATACATTGATAAAAAGATTAGTCCATTGGGAAGAAATAATGATCCTAATTGTGTATACAGCAAACACAGAACATCAAAGTATATGAAACTACTGATACAACTGAAAGGAGAAATACACAAAGCCACAAATGTAGTTTATGGTTTCAACAGCCCCTCTCAGGAACTGTTAGTGCCTCTAGGCAGAAATTCAGCAAGGATACAGAGGATCTGAAAAATAAAGCCCGTCGAGGGGATCCAATCGACTTACAGAAAACATGCTATATAGCAACAGGAGAAAACAAATTTTGTCAAATGTGTGTGGACGATTCCACATAGTCCATGTGCAGGGCAGTAAGACAAACCAACAAATTTAGGAGAATTAAAATCATACAGTGTTGTTCTCTTACCATAATGCAATCAAACCAGAAATCCATAACTAAAGGACAAAAGGAAAATTCCCAAGCAAATTTCTAAATAATCCATGGGTAAAAAAGAAAGTGTCAAAAGAAATTATTTTAAAAAATACAGAATACCATGAAAACAAAAATGCAAATTGAAACAGGACACAAAGTGGTGACGAGAGGGAGATGCATGGCCTGAAACGCCCACATTAGTGTGTTCTTAACCAGAAACAGGGAAGGTCTAATTAGCTTCCTATCTCTAGAAACTAATGAGTGAAGAACAGTGATCTAAAGCAGCCAGGAGAAAAGATATAATATAAAAAAGAAATCAGTGAAATGAGAATAGGAAAACAATACAGAAAATGAATAAAACACACAACTAATTCAATGAAGAAACTTATAAAATTGACAAATCCATAGCAAAAATG
>VMDR010027092.1:0-13729 GCA_007922815.1 Macrotus californicus
CCTTTCTGATGCCGAACCGGAGCCTGGAATTAGTGTATTACCTCTCTTTGGTTGTGTGTTTTGCTTCAAGTGCATGGAGACAACCAGATGCTGACTGAGCAGTGACTTCCTTACTGTTTGTCATCCCACATACCCAGTTGTCACAACTGATCTTCTGTTTTTCTTTGCCGTGTGACTGATCCCACTTGGAGATGTTTTGGAATGCATCGTTATATTGTAACATGCACTTTCAAGAGATTGTTCACTTTAAAAACTCAATAACTTCTGATAATTAGCTCCGCCTCTTTACTCTAATTTGCAGATACCACATAATAAACATGTTTACTTTTGAAGGAATGCTATTCTTATAATTCATCTGACACTTTAACCATAAAAATGAAAAATAATACTTTAATCGCATGAACTCTTAATTTTTTATTTATGTACTTAAAGCACGTCATCAGTCGCTTCTCTGTTAAACGGTACTGTGCTCCATAACTATATTGTCATAGCTCAATGCTGGGAACATGCCATGACTTCTGTCTGCACAGCATTTGTCCTTCAGGGTGACGTAAACATCACCACTTTTGTGAAGTGTCTCTTGACCAATCTCTAATGGCCTCACATTCTTCAGGCATGTATTATTCATTCATAGAAGTCTTTTTTTTTTTACACATGTGTTCTCTTCACCAAATCATGAGCTTCTTGAGAAAAGAGACTCACATTTGTTTCAATACCCATTCTCAGAACATTCCCTGATTCATCCAGAAAACATACAGGAGAGCACTACTTTTTTGAAACTACTTGAAGCTCACATTGTACCAAGCACTAAATACAGAATACAGCTATAATCAATGCAGTATATCTGTATTTCTACTGCACCCAAATGCATATTTACATTATAATTAAATATGTACTGTTGTATGCAAATCTGTCTGGGGAGACTACAAATGAATCGCTCAAAGAATAACTTTAAATAGACTTATTTTGCATTTCAGTCCTTGTCATATCCAAGGATAATACAAAAATCCATCAGGACATTCGCAAGTAAGGAAAATAAGTGTAATTTGTCTTTATTTAGTTTAAACCATCGCTTTGTTCAACATTTGAGATTTTTAAATGGGAAATTAAATGCATTCCTAAAGTGAACTCCAGCAAGTATTACTTAAAATATGTGCTGAATTTTAGTTCATATGCCTAAAGTATGGTTAAACAATTTATAGTGATTTTGTATCTTTTTAATATGTTTCCTGTGAATTCTTATTCATAAGCCTCTGGTTAAAAATGACAAAAAAACTTTTGAATTCACTATTGTACTCTACAAAGAAAATGCAAAATTAATCAGTATTTTTATACAGTAGGAGTCAGGTAAGAAAAAGACATGTCTTTCTTATTCCACAAATATAAATGCAATTAAAAGGAAATAAATTTTCCCTGAATAATGGTTTGGTTATATGCAAAATATCAAGTATTCCAGTGGAACTTTACAACTGTAGCATCGTATCTCATGAATTAAAACACAGTATTTAAAAATAATGGCTGGGTAACTGACAAGATGAGAGCCCTGTGAAGGGGCAGAGGGTCAGCACAGACATGAGCTGCTCAGTTAGGTGTTAATGAGTTGGAGGCACGTGTGGCACATTCAAATGGACATACTTGTCAGGGTGAAGATCAGTTAGATGAAACTGTGATTACAAGCATTCGTTTATGCATGAAATTCACGTTCAGGTTTTACTGAAACTTCCCAAATATGTTTGGAGCTATGAAGTGTTTGCACAGTTAATATTGGATAAATAAGTGTCCACCCCCGTAGATTACAACATAGCTAAGTCGGATGCTGTGTCAATTCCTAGTTATTGATAAAGCTCTGCTACTGATTGTATTTCTCATACAGCATATACGAATGTGAGTAAGAATGACATTAAAGCGGGACCCTTAAATTCTCTCTAATTTAGTTTTAAGTTGATCATTTTTTACCACATGGAGTACAACAATAAAGACTATAAGACCTCATATTCCACTTCCGATACTAAAAAGGAGAGTTTCTGCATATTTGTATATACATAGTTCTATCATGTTCTTGTTTTTTATACTACCTGTATTGTGTAGTTTATCATTTCTTTTCCTTTATTTTTTTTAGTTATTTTAGTGGTTCTTTAAAATTTTCATCATGACCCAGTTCCCTATATGGTAATTTTTTTTAAAGATTTTATTTATTTACTTTTAGAGAGAGAAAGGGAGGGAGAAAGAGAGGGAGAGAAACATCAATGTGTGGTTGCCTCTCATGTGGCCTCCAATGGGGATCCGGCCCGCAACCCAGGCATGTGCGACCCTTTGGTTCGGAGACCAATGCTCAATCCACTGAGCTACACCAGCCAGGGCCCTATATGGTAATTTTTAATTGAAGGCTGGAAGTCCTTTTCTCATAACTGGCAGTTTGTTTCTTTTATCATCATTCTGCCAACAGACAGATTTCAAAGTATTCATGACTCTTGTGTGCTTTTTAGTACCCGGGCTTTTCATTTCCTTCTCTTCCTTTTAAATTTATTTATACCATCTTGTTCTGTGTTATTTATCACATATTTGTCTTTTCTCCTTTCTAATGGTAGACCGTCTTTCATTCTTCTCTTGCCCCTCGATTGCATTAGAATCGTATTCATTTTGATCCTTTCAGTAATTTTTCTTAAGTAATAACATGCTCCTTTGGCCTCAAATAATTTAAAGTTACTGCTAGTTCTAGTGCCTTCTCTATTAAGTTTGGATTTAAAAATGCTTTAACTCTGCCACTTCACCCAAACCTTTCTTTCATGTTATCAGTTACTGTATTATTTGGATTTGGTTTTAAAGTACTTGATTGTGCACATGAAGATTTTTAAGTGTCTTCTTTAAAACTCTGTAAGTGTATTGTTAGCCATTAATATTGGTAAATTATATAGACTATGCAAATTATGTGTATACTACAGGGTTTGTCCAGAAGGTGTCCACCCATGTAATATGAAAAATAGATACATTTATTAAAGAAGATACAAGAAACATTATACATAGCACAATAATGTCTTGGTCCCCTTCAAAGCTATGACCTTCTGGAAGAAATCTGGTTTATTGGTAGAGGTTTGAATCAAGTCATTAGCAACTGCAGCACGATGTTCTTTCTGCTTTGGTAGCAGAAGCCGCAGCATGAATTTTGCTACCACATATTTCATGCCAAGATCCTGTGTCAAAATCTCACACACAGTAGTTTTTGAAATCCCCAGATAAGCTTCTATTCCCCCACCATCAGTCACCAATCTTTGTTGATTGCGGCCCATACACGATCAACATTGTCAGATGTTCTGCTTGTTGCAAACCTTCCAGAACATGATCACTATTAACAGATTCTTGACCATCTTTGAAGCATTTGTGCCACACTTTTATTTGTACTGCTTTCATTGCATCCTCTCCAATAGCCTTCTGAGTCACCCGAATAGTTTCCACAGAGGAATGTTCAACTTAGTGTAGACTTTGATGCAGATTTGTTGCTCTACTCACTCAGTCATTTTGAATGCGACGGCCACACAGCACACATGCTCGCTCAGTTGGCATCTACTGCCCCCACTGACTAGTACAGTGAAGTCATCATTGCTCACACATGTGCATTCCAGTCCATTCCCCTTGCCTGCCAGGTTACATCAAAGATGCTCAAACCTTTCTCATTATATTAACAATGGCTGGACTTTTTCCAGACGGACCTCATATTAGGTGGATGTGTGTGTATATATACATATATATTATAAATATTTTTATGGCAAATATTATTACTATTCTTTGATAAGTATAAATACTCTATGCCATTATGCATTTATTTAAACAATAAGAAAACAGCAATCTTAAAAGTCATAGCAAACCATCTTAAAATATAATAAAATCAAAATTTTAAAAGCCACAATTATAGCAAGAGACTAACCACTATCTTAATTTTTTTTATTTTTTAAGATTTTATTTATTTATTTTTTAATTTTTAAAGTATATTTTATTGATTATGCTATTATAGTTTTCCCAATTTTCCTCCTTTATCCCCCCTCCACCCTGTACCCCCCAACCCTCCAGCATTCTCCCCCTTTAGTTCATGTCCAAGGGATGCACATATAAGGTCTTTGAATTCTTTGTTTCCTATACCATTCTTAACCTCTCTCCATCTATTTTATGCCTACAAATTATGCTTATTCCCTGTACCTTTTCCCTCTATTCCTCCCCTCCCCCTCCCCACTGAAAACCCTCCATGTGAGATCCATTTCTCTGATTCTGCTCCTATTCTAGTTGTTTGCTTAGTTTTTGTTTTCAATGTTTTTCTTTTTTTTTAGGTCCATTTGTTGATAATTTTGAGTTTGTTGTCATTTTACTGTTCATAGTTTTTGATCTTCAATTTCTTAGATAAGTCCCTTTAACATTCCATGTAATAAGAGTTTAGTGATGATGAACTCCTTTAACTTTACCTTATCTCAGAAGCACTTTATCTTCCTTTCCATTCTAAATGATAGCTTTGCTGGATGGAGTAATCTTGGATATAGGTCCTTGCTTTTCATGACTTCAAATACTTCTTTCCAGCCCCTTCTTGCCTGTATGGTTTCTTTTGAGAAATCAGATGACAGTCTAAAGGGCACTCCTTTGTAGGTCATTGTCTCCTTTACTCTTGCTGCTTTTCAGATTCTCTCCTCTTTAATCTTGGGTAACTTAATGATGATGTGCCTTGGTATGCTCCTCTTTGGATCCAACTTCTTTGGGACTCTCTGAGCTTCTTGGACTTCCTGGAAGTCTATTTCCTTTTCCAGATTGGAGAAGTTCTCCTTCATTATTTGTTCAAATAAGTTTTCAATTTCTTGCTCTTGTTCTTCTCCTTCTGGCACCCCTATGATTCAGATATTGGAACAATTAAAGTTGTCCCAGGGGTTCTCAAGCCTCTCTTCATTTTTTTGAATTCTTGTTTCTTCATTCTGCTCCAGCTGGATGTTTATTTCATCCTTTGGTTCCAAATCATTGATCTGAGTCCTGGTTTCCTTCCTGTTATTGTTGGTTCCCTGAATATTTTGCTTTATTTCACTTTGGGCATCCTTCATTTGTTTTTTCATTTTGCAACCAAGCTCAATCAGTTCTGTGAGCATTTTGATTACCAGAGGTTTGAACTTTCCATCACACAGGTTGGCTATATCCTCATCACTTAGCTCTCTTTCTGGAGTTTTGCTCTGTTCTTTCATTTGGGCCCTGTTTCTTTGTCTTGGTGCACAGGTATGGTTGGTCTGGTTGACTGTTTCTTTAATTCCTTAGTTGTCAAAATTCTATGCAGTTTGATTGTCTGGCACTTCTGGTTATTTATTGATTTTAGATTGGTTGTTATCCTCCTTTTGGTTGTGCGAGGAAGCAAAGGGTTTCTACCTAGGCCTCCATCTTGCCTGGAGCTCTCCACTATTTTAAAATTTTTAGATCAACTAGACATTTAAGTCATACACTGGAAAAAATAAAAATACAAAAAAGAGAATAACTATTTTTTACAAATAAACATATAATATTTTCTCAAAACTCAGTATTAATTTACAAATTTCAGTAAATAACTAAGAAACAATAGTATACAGCCCATGTTGATTGGATCAAGTATTAAAATGCAAATAAAAAACTATCTGACACCTCTGTTTCTACGGTAGTCTGAATTTCTGCCAACCAATGGAACTGCGGCGGATAACTAGGAAAGCCACATAAAATTTAAAATCATGTGTTCAAGCTATGGGACAGCTGCTGAGTCAAGCAAGACTTGAGGGGAAAACAGCTATAGACAAGGGGAAGCAATAGAGTGCAGCTTCTAATGAACTCAAAATATTTGGTTATTCTGGCTACAGGGCCAAAAACTGAAGATTACTCAAAAGCCCCAGGCCAAAGGTCACTACTGAGGTTGAGGAAACTGGCAAGCTTTTGGCATCTTCATGTGGATTGTGACAGAAAACATTAATAGAAGCCTGAGGAGTCAGGAATCTACTACATGGCATTATATCTGTAAAGGTTCTCCTAGGGCACAGGTGGCAAACACAAGGCTGGCCGGCCAAATCGGGCCCTCCACCTTGTTTTATGTGGCCTGGCATCTTGTTTCTACCCAGTGGCAGCACCAAGCTCCTTGCTCCTAGTTAAGGAGTAGTAACATTTATACAGCCCTAAAATTACATTTGGCCCTTTAAAGGCAACTGCAAGGCTGATGTGGCCCCTGGTGAAAATGAGTTTGATATTCCTGTACCTAGGGAGTGTTAATCCCCTGGTACTTCTGGTTTGCCATAGACTGTTCACTGGTTCCCCACAGACCCAGTAAAAGGTACCTGGCAGCACAGAGATGCAGATCCTGGCAGGCAGGAGTTGAGCTGAGCAGGCTGAAAGGTTAGGCTTATGGATGGGCCCCTGAAAGCATCTGCTATGAGAGCTGGTAACATAAACTTACATGTGCCAGGCACTATATTATTTAAATTTTTTAATCTGGTGTCTTGGTAACCTGAATGTGAACATAAACTTCAAATTATTTATAATAACCAATAGAACAAATTTATACCATCAATTTAGTAAAGAAGATATAAATCAAAATGCTGAGATTACAAACCATCAGCAAAGTCATAATCAGTTTTACTGTGTTAAAGTTGAAATTTTTCTAAGATAAAGGACAAAAACGGAATAAAGGCAAACCTCATACCAGGAGAGGAGGCATGAAATTATTATTTTCCAAAGTATATAAATAATTCCTACAATTAAATAGATCATTAATCCCACAGAAACACGTGCAAAGACTATGAGTGAGTACAGAATCCTCTATAGATTTATGTTAGAGTTAGGAATTGATTCAAGTCAAAACCCTCATGCAATCCTTTAAGCAATGCAAATAGGTTTTATTTATTACACCAGTCCTTCATGTAGTCTTCCTTTAATATTTGACAAAGGCCATTTCATTGGGTCACATACATCTACATAGTACACAATATGACAACATCATAGAGATTACTCAGATATAAACCATGTCTTCCACAATAACCTACTGTCTCTTCAGGCTTGTTCAGACAGGTCTGTGTTTGTTACTGAGCTATATACTGTCAAATCACATAGTTCTGGGAGAAATGTTAGTCAGTCCTAAGGTAAAATATATGATTCACCCTGCAAAGAGTATTTTATGTAAAAGAAGACACAAATTGTCAATATTTGCTTGCAAAGATGCTCAACTTTACCAGTAATCAGAGAATTGAACATTAAAATAACATAATTTCACACCTATCATTCCAGCAACTAAAAAAATGTCAATATGTCAATGATAATTATACAAGTTGTGATTATGGAGTTGTTAATTAAGTACCAGATAATGGTATGCTTGTTCATGCAATAAAGCGTTAGATCATAAAAAAAACTCTATGAATTAGAGATTGTTACAATTCCCTTTCATAGATAACAAAGCTGAGGCTCAGTTAGCTTAAAATGATAAATTTTTTTTAATTGTCCCATTGCAAATAAATGTCAGAGCCAAGATTAGAATGCTAGGGCATATGCTGTTACTCACTATTTATACTGCCAGTCTCAGATGTCAGTGTAGATGGAGGAAAGGGGCTACTTTAGATATTATAGAAGGTGATATAATGCATGTGAGCACTATGGAAAACATTTTAAGTATATCTAACAGACTTGAAAGTATCCATACCCAGAAACCTCAAATCCAAATATATTAAATTTTTTCTTGTTTTTAAATTTATTTATTTATTTATTTGGAGAGAAGGGAGAGAGGGAGAGAGGGAGAGAAACAGCAATCTGTTGTTGCCTGTCATTCACATCCCACTGGGGACCTGACCCACAATCCAGGCATGTGCCCTGACTGGGAATCGAACCAGTGACACTTTGGTTCGCAGGATGGTGCTCAATCCACTGAGCTACACCAGCCAGGGTTATTAATTTTTTTCAGCATTTACACAAAGAGACTTAACCAGGATGTTCTTTGCAAAACTTTTGGCAATAATTAAAAATTTGAAATAACTAAACATCTTCCAACTGAAAAATGGATACAAATCAGATACTTTCCTTATGAAATACTACATAGCAGCTAAAAGCAGTGGTCATATTTATGTTTTGACAAGTAAAATCTTGTGGAAACAGGGTTAACTATACATGTAAATTGCAGAAGAATAGTTTGTCTAAATTTTTAAATTAAGCAAAATAATATATATTATTTATGGATGTATAGTATAAACAGCATGAATGAGAGGTATGTACTTCAGATTAGTATTTATATTTTGGGAAGATAAGAAAAGAATTGAGACTGATAAAGTTTACAACTGCTGTTTGAATGTGATATCACAGCATAGAGCAAATATTTTTTGACTTAAGAAACATCCAAACCTGTAGAAAAAATTTTGAGAGTTTATTTGAATCACTCCAGAAGCAAGACCTCAACTATTCTGGAGAATCAAATTTTTGCAGTTCCTTTTGTTTATTTGGAATGAAGGAGGGAAGTAAGGAAGATTACAGGAATGCAGGAGAAGGCCATGCACCAGATGCAGTGATAATATGTGCTGCCTTGAGGGCAGGCACTCCTCCTCCCCCTAGAGGTCGAAAAAGGATTTAGCCTTCAAAGGTCCTTTTGCCCAGATGGACAAGAACAGTGAACAGAGCTTGCATAAGGCAAAGATCAACTTTTTTATAGGCCTAGGCCCTGACCCACCAGTTAAGAATTTATGGTCAGACCACCCTGTGAGTTTGCTTTCGGCACAGATTTACTACAGAGCCCCTTTGTGTCCACATACTTTAAAATGCTAACTATGTGTTGGGTTCAGGTAGGAGATCAAGGCCTTGGGCATATTATTCTGTGTACTTCTCTGCATGTTTGAAATATTTTGTGTAAAAATGATGCTGGCAGACAGGAATACCAAAGTGAAAGCAATGCTGTCCTGGTAACAAACGAATGGAAACTAAATAGGACACACTGGTGCCAAAACGGCACTCGGGAGCCAAGGAGTTCGGGTGAAGAAGGGTCGTTTGGTGGGAGAACATCCCAAAGGGCAGGTGATGAGAGTATGGCAATGACACGGGGGGCGGGAAAGAACATAGAAATTGTGAGAGAAAAAACTTCAAGTAAGGAGAAAATGATTCATGATATATGTCAACATATAAAATGTCCAAACCTGTAGAAAACTTGTGTAAAGGTTAATGGTCCTGGAGGCATTTACAATTTATAACTGTCCTTGATGAGTCCAGTTCCAAATGACCTTCCCACTTTAAATATAAGAAAGAGATATTTAAAAGAAATATATTGCCATTTTTAATATCTCAAAGAATTGGGTTGACACCTAAGGGACATTATATGTTGATTTATTTACCTAAACATTTTTACATAGTTTCATTTCAGCTTAGGGGAGAGGAACTTTTTAAGTTTTGAGACAGAGTCTAATAGTTTCCTTTTATTTTCTTCATTTTGCCTAATTTGATAACCAGCTACTTCTAATTATACGTGCAAAAGATTAATTTAAAGGTATCCAAAGCTCATGATATTGGTCATCTTAGTATTAATGTGAGGCTGACACCTCATATGGCTTGTCAGCCTGAGAGGCACACTTACCCACGTTAAGTGTGAGATCTGCTGTCTGAACACACTTCTAGTGAAACCAACCTGAACCTGCACATCTCCAGGTGATCCTAATGCAATGATTATCCCTATAGCCGTGGCCCCCAACCTTTTTGGCACCAGGGACCGGTTTCTCAGAAGACAATTTTTCCATGGACAGGGAGTGGGGAGACTGGAGGCAGAGCTCAGGTGGTAATGAGAGCAGAGCTTGGCTCCCTTGCCTGCTGCCCACCTCCTTCTGTGCAGCCTGGTTCCTAACAGGCCACCGAAGGGTAGTGGTCCATCCGAGGCCCAGGGGTTGGGGCCCCCTGCAATAGAGGACCAGTTTATGTCCTAGAGGAAATTTTTCCTCTGGTTGTTCCTAGACAGGATCTGGCCTGGAGCAGGTCTGCCTCAGGCTGGCCTGTAATGTGTGGATTCTTGACTTCATCTGGAAAGATTTCACAACATGAGTCAAGGTGATTTGGGCAATATGTTTATTAAAGCGGTAGACAGTAAAACAAAGACAGTGTAACTGAATCAGGTCTAGCTGCCTGCTGCTTCTAAAGTCCATACTCAAGAGACAGGTGCTGGTAAAAGAAAAGCGGTTTACTCAGATGCCAGACATCTGAAAGACGGGGGACTCACATCTCAAAGCCCATCTCCACATCTCAGTGTTTTCTATAAGGAGGAAGAGGGGATGCAGAACAAGGGCAGATCAAGGGCAGGGGTTGAAAAGTTCTCTACGTGCAGATCAGCACAGTCCATTCTGATAAGGCCAGTGATGGTCCAGGTGCATCATCCTGGCTTACTCATCCTAGCTTCACATCATCCTGGCTCCATGTTTGAAGATGAGCAAATCTCCCAGAGCTGGGATGTCTGAAGATTGGAATCTGCATCTTTTCAAGTTATTTACTAGGATTTTTATAAAAACATGCTGTTTATTTACAAGGTACATATTAGTGATAGTCAGCACTTACAGAAACAAGGTCAGAAGAATGGTGAGATGGGTTGGGATTCCCACTGCTACAGAAGAGCTTAAGGCAGAAGAAGCAACAGGGGAAAGGGAGAAAGGAGGCCTTGAAGACAGGTTCAGGGGCTAAGTCAGGACCAGCTGCCACTGCCCACTGCTTCCTTGGTTGCAAGTCTCATAGGGTCCCTTAGACTTTGGAGAAATAGCAGAAATAGAAATACAAGGCATGGGCATGCTCTATTGAGACCATGCCATGGATCCTTTGTATTGATACTTTTTATCTTTCTGTGGCCAGCCAGAATACTTGGGAAGTCTCAGGAGAGGGTTTTTGCTCAGTTGGTTGACTCAGTTTCCTCATTCCACTAACCGGGGTATTTTTCTTGTTTCTTAACTAACCTTCCTCAAACCTATTCCAGGGTGCCTTGTTCTCCCTGCAGGCTCCACCAGCTTCTCCAGGATTGGCTCCATTGCCCTACTGGACAGCTCCCTGTGTCCATCATTGACACCTGTGTTCATTCAGGGATCTCAACAACTGTCTTCACTCCATTGGGTATTGGTTGGGGGAATCAAATGTCATTTCTCTTTCAGAGCTAAGAAAATTCTGTCTCTCTTTAAAGCAGCAAAGCCTTTGTTCAGACCTTCAGTAAGCAATCCGATTAAAAAGTCAAAACTAAAAGCAGCAACCCATTTTTTGCCTTTCCCTGGGTTATCTTACCCTTTCTCCACCTTGAAGATTTTCAAAGAATAGCTCAAATAAAGTCATGGTCTGCTACTTAAAGCAAGGAGGCCTGGATTTTTGAGAGAAAACTCATCCAAGTTCACCAGATACAAAGTGGGGAGCCAATGGGGCACAGAGGTCCAATGCTGATATACATCACCAAGCCAAGGTCCGCAGGATGGTTCTGAGTGGGCTTTTTTGGAATTCTATCACACTATGCTAAGTAAATGCCAATGTGAAAAAATAGTCAAACCTCAACAGAATTTAATAAGAATTTACTTGAGACAAAAATGTAAACACATGCCAGGGAGCAAGATATCAAAAGCTTTGGAGAATAAGAGTTTTGCAGCTTTATAAAAAACAAAATCATTTGGAGTTAAGGAAGGAACCTGAGAAAGATGAATGGAGGTGGAGAATGCAGGGCAGGGACTGGATTACAGGGCAGGTAACGAGATTTGGTTACGCTTCATTTCAAAGTCGGTTAAGCTAGAGGTACGGAAACAATGGGCGGGGCTTGCTTCAGGTGAAGATAAGCCTTTTGGTTAAGAAGTTACATCTTGGGCATAACTTCCCACCATAATCTGCCCTGTTAGGAATTTGTAATCAAATTACCCTGTGAAGTTATTTTTCATAGAACCCCTTCTTTTAATCCACATATCAAATATAGGAAGGAGGTCCAATAAAACTAGAATTCAAAAATATCTATTGAATTTGTTGAGTAAGAAATTCATTAACTAGCTTCAGTGACATGGTGGGCTGGAACCACTATTGTAATAAGTTAATAAGTCCACAGGAAATAAAGAACTTGAGAGGGTACATGAAAAGTATCTGTGGTATAATAAATATGTTTGGTTTTTGTGTCTAGTTCCTAGCATAGAGCTGTTAAAACCCTTTGAAGTTCCTGATTGATGGCAGTGTATTTTGTCATTCATATGAAGTTCCTTTACATTACAAATGAGTTTACACTAACAAGTTGACTTAGGGTGTGTCCCCTAGCTAGCTTCAGAATGGTGCCACTCTACAGAAATACCTGATACTTTGTGATTGGTGGGTGTGAATTATCAGCCTACGCTTGAGGCTCAAGGCTGGGGACGAGGTTATAAAAGCTCCTGAACAACTTACTCTGGCTGGTGGGGCTCAGTTGACTGAGTGCCAACCTGCTAATCCAAAGTTTGCTGGTTCGATTTCCTGTCAGGGCACTTCCCTGGGTTGCAGGTTATGTCCCCAGATGAGGATGTGCAAGAGGCAACCGATTGATTTTTCTCTCACACATTGATATTTCTCTCCCTCTCTTTCTCCCTCCCTTCCTCTTTCTCTAAAAGTAAATAAAAAATAAAACCTTAAAAAAAAAACCTCTTGAACAACAATGTTTGGGGAGTTTCTGGGCTGGTATCACATTCTGACTCTATAGGGACAGAAGCTCTTACCTTCAAGAATTTTCCAGACCTGAACTTAATGTATCTCTTCATCTGGCTGTTCATTTGTACCCTTCACAATAAAGTAGTACTTGTCAGTAAAGTAGTAAATGTCAGTAAAGTGACTTCCTGTGCTCTATAAGCCATTCTAACAAATTATCAAACCTGAGGACAGGGTCATGGGAACCCCCAATTCATCATTCATAATTATGAGTGAACTGAGAGTTATGACTGGTGTTTAAAGTTGAGGCAGTCTATGAGACTGAGCCCTTAATCTGTGGGGTCTATCCTAACTCCAGGTAGTTAGTATCAGAAATGAATTAAATTAGTGGACATGCACCTGATGCCAGAGAATAGGCTGGTGTCAGAAAGCTCGCCACAGTATCCCCTCCATGAAGTTTGCCTGAGATCAAATGAAGGGAAACTTCTTAGTAACTGAAGGATCAAGAAGAGTTTTAAAATTAATTAATTTATTTATAGAGGTGTTTGAAAATATAAGTTAAGCAGTTCTTAGGAGGAGGAAGACAAAGTTAATTAGGAGATAATTGATGAAGCTAGATCACTCAGGATGTGGAAGTACAGAGACAGTCAATCAAGAGCAGACTGGGAAGATATAACTATAACCCTGAACACTTAGTGGGAACAGGAAGAAAGAGATTGTTGTTAGCATTTTTGTCATTTTAAGAAGAGAGAACAAAGTCGCCTCAGTACATCTCTGATTGCTTACATTTTCTCTGTAAAGGAGGAAGTGAAATTTTCCTTTGAGAAAGAAAAATTCTCAGCTGCTTAAGAGAAATGAAGTTTATACAGACATTTAGGAAATGAGACAGATAATGAGTAAAGAAAATGATTGAATAAAGTCCCCTTTTTTCACATCTTTCTCTGTTCAATACAGCTGAAAATAAGAGATCTGAAAGAAAAGCAGAAATTTATTTTACCATAGATTCCCCAAGGACAGAGCTTACATGTTCATCAGCATCACAGAACGTCAAAAGGGGAAATGGTAGTTGATGTAGGTATAATGGGAAAATATCTTGCTGACATTAGCCAATAGCTCTATT